>VXBL01002992.1:0-28997 GCA_013400195.1 Aramus guarauna
GGACTAATTGTAAAACCTCTGTATGACCTCATTAAAATTAACCACTACCACTACCCAAGGCACAAAAGCAGATCTGCGCAGGCGCATAACGTCAAGAGCTAATTAGCATGAGAAGCGAAGAGAGGCGGGGATAGGTGATGAATATGTATAGGTGTTCATAGAATATTAATAGCATGACTATAAAATCAAGGCTACTATCCGCTTTTGGTATGCACGATAGGCGGAGAGATCCCCCGTGCATCCAGCGCTGCAATAAAGAATATACCGCTTAAAGAAATTTCGACTTCAATCTTTGAATCAGGTTGTACATGACTGACATGGTTCAGGCCCAGCCGAGCACCACGCGGCCGCTCGCTCACCCCTCCCCCGGCGGGGTGGGGAGGAGAACGGACAAAGGCAAAAGCCTCGTGGGTTGTGGTAAGGACAGTTTACTGGGACAGCAAGGGAGAGGGAAACAATCAACAGTACTCATAACAAGTATATACAATAGGCGATAACAGAAAACAATTTACCAATTCCAACGACCGACTAAACGCTCAGCCTGCCCCTGGAGCCACGCCGAACCCTCCCTTCCCCGACTAGCCCCCTTTTATGGTGAGCATGGCATCAAATGGTATGGAATAGCCCCCGGCCAGCCTGGCTCACCTGGCCTGGCTCCTTCTGAAATTAACTCTATCCTAGCCAGAGCCAGGACAATACTTTATGTCCAGCCATGAAAAGATTTTCCTCATAGTCTTTCTTTGAGTGATGCCATATCAGTGAACAGCCACTTCAGGTATTTACCTGCTGTTCATCCATGAATGGGAAGATGCAGACATAGCCTCAAAGTTACCTAATGCAACAGTAGCATTTACTGCAGTAAGATCATCTTCATCACTGAGGATTGCACTCAGGTAGACTAGATTATAGAAAAAATACTTTAGGAAAAAGAAGATAGGCAACAACTTGAACCTTGTTTAATAGACTGTACCTGGTTTTAATCATGTTATGCATTACCATCCAAAATGCAATTTGCTTCTTCACATTCAAATACTGAAAAATGTGCAATGTTGTAATGGTTCATTGTAAATGATTCCATAAGGAAAAAAAATGTGAGCTACAGTTCGCAAATTAAATGTTATCTAAAAAATAAATTTTACCAAAACTAAAATTTATTGAGATAAACAGGCTGTCATGGAAATCCCATATCTTGGCTCCAATTTCATGCCTTCTCCAGCCATTTCACATTTAGAATGGAGGAAGCTTTGTCCATGTATAGTCCTATCCCAACCACAGCTTAAAACCTCCAGTCTTTTGGAGAGTATGAAGGATTCTGCATAGAATCTCTTTACATAGAAAAATCTGACATAAGAGATATCATAGAGTTCTTCCCTCCATAGAGAAATGGAATTTGCCTCATTAATCAAAACAGCTTTGAATGCCTTAAGAAACTAGGCTTGTTCCCTGTATCCAGATCCAATGACTTACTAACTGGATATCCCTGGGATGTTACCTAGGTCTTCAAAGAACCTTATCAAAGAAAATAGGATTTTTCCCAAGCAAATACAGCTGCTGTCAAACTTGCTTGTACCTAACAGTGAGAAGAAACAAAATTGCTAGGGAAATTGGTTTACCTTTTCATAGTAGTAAGTAAGAGAGAATGTTCTTCAAAAACATTGAGAGACAGCAACTGTCTGGGTCTAGAGCTTCAAATTTTTTTAGCATAAGAGAAGACAGGTAAGAGATTGCATCCATTGCATCTAATAGAGATTCTCTCAGATGAGATAGATGAACATGTTGAATATCTGCTAGTTAGCATCACTTCTCATCCAACATGCACACTAAAAAAAATCTTTCTCTATAAACAAATTGCCTGGAGCAACTGTAACAACTTTAAAATGTTCTTCTGTTATAAACAAAAATCCCAAAGAAATATAAATGAAAATAATAAAAATATTACGGAAAGTGGTGATAACAGCAGATGGAAAAATATAAATTTTTTTCAGAATTGTAAAGCATGCTCCAGAATAACAGCTATTGAAGCCTTCTTATATTTGCAATCGTAGATTTTTTCATAATAATTTTCCTTTGGAATTTAAGATCAGAACAGTGGGTTGAGTCTCTTTCTTGGAGACGAAAAGAGAAAAGGAGACTTCTTGTGAATACAACAAATTGTTCAGAATGCTTTTGTTAGCAACTTCAAAAATAAAAGTATTTCTACCAATGTGATGAACTTGAGCTGTCCTGGGTATAGCTTACTTGGGGTAGAATAAATTACTGTTTGATTTACTGAAATTCCTCACCTCCAAGTCTATTTGCTGTTTTTCTATCTTTTTCCTGGGTGCTAATCCAAAATGGGGGAAAAATGGACACAAAAACCTCACAATTTTTGCCACAGTCTTTCTTTTGATCTAAATACACATGGTTAAATAAATTCATATGGTGGTTGGATGATTCAACGAAGAATGTGTCATCTAGGTAACAGGAAGCTCAGATAAGCCAGTACTCAAAAGTTTAATTTTGTGTTCAAATTAATTATTGCATTAAGACTCCTCTGCTAATCACACAGCAGAGAAAAATTAGTTAAAATGGAATTTTCCCATAATCTTATTCTGATTTAAACAAAAGAAACCTATATCTTATCTCATTTAATGTTTTTTTTTCTCTCTAAAGGCAAGTAGTTTATATTTATCATTACGGAATTTCTTTTCACAGATTACAGAAAAGTTCTCTAGTGCATCAAAATCAGTTTGAATTCTATTCTTGTTTCTCAAACCACTTGCAAACCTTGTTATCTGGCAGCTATCTATGAAGCAATTACAAATGTACTCCCTACCCAGTTATTCAAATCATTACTGAATATATCAGTGTGGAACAGCACCCTGACACCTCTTTTGGCACGTCCTTCTAAATAGGCATGAGTACCCAGCTAGACAGAAAGCCACCAGTGACAACACACTGAATGTGGTTTTTGAACTAGCTGTGCACTCACAGAACAGCTCTATATTTGTTTTTTAACTTGTGAAGGAGCATGTGAAGACCAGATAAAGCTTACTGAAGCTTATGATTGTTTCTTCATTGCTCATGAGTTCCCATATCCTGCCAAAGAAAAAGCTGAGTCCAACTTATGTATTAGAAGAACCAGCATGCACTTCTCACCTTCTCATTGACATGCATACAGTTCAATAGCTTCTGTCTTTCTACAAGTAACATTAGGCTCGCTTTTCTATCATTGCACACATCTACATTCCCCCTTTTAACGATATAATCTGTGCTTTCTCATCTACATTTTCTGAGTATCACTCACTGTTGTGGTTTAGCCCTGGCTAAACACCACGTGCAGCTAAACACCACACAGCCTTGCCCCTGATGGGATGGGGGAGAGAATCTGAAAAGCAAAAGTAGAAAATTCATGGGTTGGGATAAAAACAGTTCAATAGGACAAACAGCATCATCATAAACAACAACAACAGAAGAAGTGATGAGCAGTACAGTTTCCCACCCAAAGTCAATGCTATGCATGACCCTCAGCTGCCCAGCCTCCCAGCCCACATGTGCAAGCAAAACAAGACAAGGAATTCATTCACCACATCTCATTGGCAGGGAGGTGTTCAGCCATCTCCAGGAAAGCAGGGCTCCACCACATGTAACAGTTACTTGGGAGGATAAACACCATCACGCCAGTGCAGCACAAGACCCCCAGCTGCTGTGCAAGACCTCCAGCTGCCACCCAGGCCCCCAGCTGCCACTCCTCTCAGCTCACTCCCCAGTTATAAACAGGACATGATGTCGCATGGTATGGAATATCTCCTTGGTCAGTTTGGGTCAGCTGCCCTGGCTGTGTCTCCTCCCAGGTTCTTGGGTGCCCCCTGCCTTGTCATTGGATGGGCAGTATGAGAAGCTGAAAAGTCCTTGACCGCTTGGCAACAACTGAAAACATCAGGGTGTTATCAACATTATTCTCATCCTAAATCCAAAACACAGCACTCCACCAGCTGCCAGAAATAAAATTAGCTCTATCCCTGCTGAAACCACCTTCCATAAAGTCCCAGAAACAACAGCTCATGGCTTCATAAAATTCTTTAGTACTTAACATTAATGTCCATCCATCCTCTTTAAGTTAATCATGTCTAGCTAACTCAAAGCTCTTTTAGTGTGTTCCCCTACTCTGGCCAACATCTTCAATTCCTTTGTGATTTAAATTAACTGTGTTAAGAGTCCACTCAAGATGAAGCTTCCCTTTCCTATCTCCTTCCCAAAAAGCTTCTTATTTTATTATTTGGCACTTATTTATAAACTTTGTTAAGTTTTGAGCTATTCTTTCTTTTGCATATTTATTTCTAATATTTATAAAAGATGTTGGTTTTTTTCTATGATCCTTTGGTGGTTACAATTTTCATTTTTCTGATTCATCTGCCCAAGCTTGTGCTATTCTTTTGTATTCATTCCTGGCACAAAAAATCCCCTAATTTCATAGCATCCTTTTCCCCTTCCTTTTTTTCAAGTTACAGATCTGTTTACACAAACCAGCAGGTCTTTGCTATATGTACGTAGTGATTTATTACTGAATTAGGGATATTTTCTGTTGAACCTGTATCAACTGCTCTTACAGGGGTCTGACAGATACATTGCAGCAAGTTTAGCTCTGCAAGTTTAAGATTTTACCAGCTCTAAAATGTCCTGTCACCTGTGTGAGGATGAAATAAAATGGTGTGCACTTCACAGTCACCATTTGCCTTCTCCTTTCAAATTACAAGTAAAGCTGGTTGAAGCTGACACCTAAACAGCTTCTGTCATCTGTGGTTTGTGAGCTGTAGAGAAAAACCAGTTGACAAACTTTTGCAGTAAGCCTCTCAGAGCCTTTAGCTTCTCAAACTTCTCTTCCCATTGCAATTTCTTCCTAGCATCTCAATGCCTACTTTAGCTGACCTTTTGTTTGGAGGTTTTATTTAGTTCCTCGTTCTGCACCTGCCACAATCTTCATTTTATGAAGATTCATCTGAAGTATCTCTACCTTCTGATGCCTGTGCCATTCCACCCAAAAGCCTAAGTAAACAGCATTCCTTTATGAATTTTCTTCACATTCTGACACAAGTGTGCGCCTAACATATTCCAGGAATTTATTAGGTAGCATGCCTCTTCTCCTGTCCTTTCCAAAATAACTGTTTTAGCTTAAATTCTACATTATCAGATCTTGCCTTCTAAATGCTTCTGTTAATTCTTAAAAACAAAGCCAAAAAAACCCACAAAGCAAAACAAAACAAATCCGCTGCCTCCCAAGTAGAATAAATACTCATAATTTCAGTTTCTTCTGCTTTTTGGAGGTGGGTGGGTGTGGGGTTTTTTATTTGTTTATTTGTTGTGTTATCAATTTTTGCTTTATCCAGACACATTTTAAAGCCCTGATTTCTATCTCTGATGGGCAGTCAGGGAAATCTATATTTTGTTGATGTATAACGTAATATTTCCTCATCTATTTCTCGTTCTTCACATCCTTTCTCAAAATAAACGTGCACTGCTATTTCTTTGGAAAATGCTCACAGTGATTAGTGCTATAGAAGAACCTGAACAGACTAAAATGAAATGCACTCTGTGCTAATCTTTATCTGTCACAGACTGATTACTTATCTGTGCAGCCCAAAGGTCGTTTGCCCATCTGAAGCAATATGTTTTCACTGCCTTACAGCATATGCATAGAGGTTATCCAATCTAAGCATGGAGTTAGACCCACCGAAAAAACTTGTGTGATTTGTCACAGAACAGAGTCCTACATCCCTGTTTATCTCAGGCCCCAGTTAAATTAAAATTTAGTATCGTAATTATAGATCCTACCAGAAAGCGGCAAAATAATTCACTCTGTAAGGCTTATTCTGAAGTTTTAGAAAGCAGGCATTCTTTATTGCAGTGCTGGGTGCACAGGGGATAACTCCACCTAACGTGCACACCCAAAGGATGAAACTGACAAGTATTTATGCTATGTTAATCTACGTATTTATTATATTTCCAAGTAATGCTTATCACATTAATGGATTTTCTGGGAACTTGTTAGCATATGCTCATGTCTTTTGCACATCTTTGTTGGCACCTCCGGGTGGTCATCGGGGTCCTCAGATGAAGGCTCTGACTCAGTCCTGGTATCATGTATACATTATCCTTCAAAGTTGGTTTTGTGATCATCTTGTAACTTTCTTATCTTTTGTGCATCTGTTTTTCCAGGGCTGAGCTGTTTAAAATGAGATTGTTCCAGAGCTTCTTATCTTACAACTGTTTTCTAACTTACAATGGTTTCCCTTTTGTTTGGTTACATATATTGAGCAATGCCTCTAATTGTTTGAATTGATCTTAATATTTCAATATTCACAGGTATCACTACAGTAAATGCATAAACTTATCATCCATACATATCTTACTAATGCTGGGGAAAACTGAGGTCTTGCTATATTATAAGCACTCTTGCCTTTTGAATTTTCTTCACTTTACATTAATTTAGAATCAATTTCTTTCATTCTTATTCATGCTGAGTAATACTTCACCATGGAAAATAATCCCACTGCTACACTAAGTGTCGGGGAAGAAAATTAGACTCATATATATTGGCATGAATCAACAAAACATTTTAATTCTTCAAGTATAATTGCCAATTTTCAATCTCATAAAGGTTCTACCTTATCAAGAAATGTCTGCTGTTTCTGAATATCAGCAAATAAAGGTATTTTAACAAAAATGTGATGATAGGTTGTACAAGTATCAATTCTCTCAGAATGGAATTATTTCTTAGCTTTGCTTTGTTCAGCTTCATGTTTTACCAAGAAGCAGGCAAACATTCACTGTGCAAATGTGTTCAGCAATATTACTAATCCAAAGAAATGTTTTTTCCGCTGCTAGAAAGAGACATTTCTTCTCAGATTGGGAACATCATAAATAAAATATACGTATGCATAATATGGATAAGGAGGACAGAAACATCTCTACTGACTCCGTTGTTGTTGCTGTTTATATCTTAAAATTTTGCCACTCATTACATGGAATTTGATTAAGATTATAATAGAAATCTAATTTTATTTCTTTAGTTCTAACTTAATGTTTAAAGGTGAAGACCACCCTTATTTTCACCATTATTGAAAAAGCAACAGGATTTGTTTCAGACGCAAAGTGAATAACACCAATTACAACACCAGTTTGCTGATTCTGAGAATATATATTTACATATGGTATTTTAACTATCAAATAATTTTTCATTTTAATTTAAAAAAATGCATCAAGAACTCTCTCTATATCACAATAGTTTTGCTCATCAGGGACTTTGGAGTTAATTTGCATTAAAAGGCAACGCTGACCCACAAAAGACTTCATGCCATTTTTCTGGCATTTGCTCTGAATTTCAGTGATAATTTCAGAACCCAAACAGAAGATAAAAATAGTTCTAAAACATGTCTTTCTTACATGAAATATTTATTTTTATACAGCATGTCCAGCAAAATGAAGAATCTTATGTGGCCATGTTCTCAGTCACAAGTTTATTACTAACTCAAAGATGAAACAAAAGAGGAAACTATTCACCACATAGAAGACATGCCTTTCAGTGAGTTAAGATTGTGTTTTAGCTGTACTCTTTTTACTTTACTTTTAATTTAATTTATTTCATGCAAATAACTCTCACTCTTCTTGGGAACTTAGAGCAGTCTTTTCTGTTTTTTCTCTCTAAACCTCTTATTTATTTATCCCCATAGAAAAAGTACTTAAAACCTGACACCAAGAAAGAATAATACATTTACAAAATATTTATGAGCTATCACTACCTTAGTGGATAATTCCATCAGAATAGTTTCACCTAGAAAAGAGCAGAAAGTAGTGCCAGGCAGTATCAATGAAAGGCATCAATAGCCACACAACTTACATTTAATTACTGCCCTTCCAGAAAGCAATACTGCCTGTGGCAGTCTCCAATACAAGCTCTGTTAATTCCATGAAAATTAGCCATCAATTTCATTAGAAACTGATCACTAGTTTTTACAATTATTGTTTAGCTAATACAATGAAGCCAATTAAAACTGGCTGTAGGGCTGGGGGGAGGGGAAAAATTTAGAAAGAGAAAACTAAACTGAATTAAGATTATAAATAATTGAAGCACATTTTAGTCATAAAAGAACAATTTAAAATATTACCTTTTTATAGAAGACAAACAAACAAAAATCTATTATCATGCAATTTTCACAGAGAATTAAAATGATGGAGGTGGCATTATTGAGAACATAAACTCCCAGTCAACTCAAAAGATGAAGTGAAAAATTCTGCAATAACAAAGCTCATTATATTCAGTTATTCTTTTCAACAGAATGGCATGTAACATCATGGAAGTGTACCATTTGTTTTCCCCGATACAGTGGTGGCAATTACACCATTACAAGCAACTAAGAAAACTGCTTTTTCCACATCTACCATAATATTGACAGGTAGCTAACTGTTGACCTAGCTCTCCCTGATAATCCTGAAGTAATAAAACATAATTGGCAGCTGAATTTGTGTGACTCTGTTTTTCTGTTTACACCAGTGTGAAGACTGAGTAAGGCAACTTAACAAGCAAACTCTATAAAAATTTAAGACTATCAAGCCGGATCCTGCACTTTTTTTGTGTTTTGTTTTTTAACAGTGATAGGAAAGCTGCCAAGTTCCTGAGGTGCAATCCAACAGATTGTTGGAATGTGGGAGAGACTGTTTTGCTTTAAAATTTTTCCCATAGAGGAACATTGTGCACAAAAAATGTCAATTGAATACAGCCCACCATAGTGCAACTCATGGCAGCACTAAAGGTTGATTTTCCCTCTGAAAGCAACACTCCCTATCCATTCTTCATAAAACTGGGGCACACTCTGGAGCACCCCTGCACCCTTTCTCAGCCTGCAATAACACACACATAAATCACAGCTTCCAAACAAAACAGCTAGTGAAAATGCAGTACACGTTAAAATGCATCAGCATATACTCAGACAGTGGTATTTCTTCCCATCCTTCCATGCCAAACCTGGAGTTCACAAATTTAGTTTCTGAATATTCCCTTCTCAACAACTATTGTCATGGACCACATAGAATGATTTTTAATCCAGTCCCATGCTGCAATGAGCGTGTTTAAAATAAAGAATTCACTACTGTATTTCACATTATTTGGCACATTTGCTAGGTTACTCACTAAATGCACTAAGCATGAATGAACACCATGTCAGAGTAAAGGAAAAAATAATGTCTCAGTATCAGATAGGAAGGAACATTTCACAAGAGGTTTCCTTTTCACTGTCACATAAAGGAGAACTTTTTGGTTTTAGCATTCCCATTTTTGGATAAAAAGGCCTGGGCCAAAAATAAACAAATATAGAACAAAATAGGGTGGATTTGGAGACATGACTGACCCTCTGTACACAGCAGCATACAAAAAACAAACAAACAAACAAAAAAACCCAAACCACAAAAACCCAAAACCCAAACAACAAAACAAAAACAATAACAACAAAAACCCAGCAGCAGAGGTATTACAAGGTATGTTAAAGTATAGGTCATTGGTAGTTTCCTGTAAAGTTAAAAGATAGGTTACTTTCTAGAAAGGCTATACTGACTCATGGAAGCTGAAGCAAGGTGCCAGCAGAATGCACCAAAAGTAATGATTGCATTTGGTGTACTTGTTCAGTGGCCTCGCAGAGCAGATAAAGGTGGCTGTCTTCCCTGGTAGGCATAAAAATAATAATGAAAAATTTAACAGAATTGTCCCAACAATTAGAACAGGATGCTCATGGTACATTTGCACCAGGTTTAACACACTTCTTATGTGATGACTGAGTCAGCAGAGCTATTACAGATAGCTCTAGTAAGTTCCACAAAGTGACTTTTCAAAGGTATCTTCTGAAAGGTTAAAAAGGTAGTGCAGTTGCAGCTAATTAGGTGAAGCCACTGCTTACAAGTCATAGAATGATTTGGGGTTTTACTATTATTTGTCCTCCTCAGAAACTGCATTTTCAGTAGACAACAATCATCTACTTATTTTACCTTTCTTGTAGTTTGGGGATATATCATAAAATGGAGACTTTTCCTTTGTTTCGTTTCACTTCTCCTATACCTACAGCAGGTGTCTGAGTCATTCTGTGATTCCCAGAGGTGAAATCAGAGCCACAGGGAGCAAAATGGCTAAGAAAGTAATAGAACAGAATATTCCCAATCTCCTCACACACGCAGATCAGCAGTAGGAAAACGTATTTTATTTGGTTTCCAGTAACTGTATTATCACTTGATGTTCTCTCCAGCACAGTGAATAGTTGTGTAATGTCTTGATTAATGATGGCAATACATCCAAGGAGCTAAGAGTGCTTTTAAGGTTAATATTGTGTAGCTAGACATACACACACACACACACACACACACAAAAAAGCATGTGACATAATACACATAATTGGTTAAAAAACAGTAGTTCAGAACAGCCTTTCACCACCACCACTAATTGCACCACATAAACAGCATTAGAAAAAGGCACATGGAAAAGATGTATCAATTAATAATTAAAATTTATCTCTTACTCTGTAGTTCTACAAAACTGCTGAGCATGCAGTTCAGTGGAGCAGAGAAGCCATTACCTTTTGTAATGCAGTGTTAGGGGATTGCAGCAATATAATAGAAAAAGGCAGGCTATATTTAAAGGCAGCTGCATAAAAGCAGTTGCATTCAACTGCAGACATCTTTTAAAGGCCATGATTACTAGAAATTCAGCTGTTTATTCTGCTTCATCAATAGAGTCAAATTTCAATGGGACTCAGCATTATGCATTTACATGCATAAAACAGGTAATTATACATTAAACTGTCTGCTTCCTACATGCAATTACACCTTCCATGTACAAATGGGTAATTTTTACAGATTTAGGAAAACATTTTTGTTCAGGTAATCAGGCTGGAGAAGGATAAAATGAAGAGCCCTAGTTTTAAACACTCCTCCTCTTAGATTTTTCCTCCCAGGAAAATCTCCCCTCCTCTTGCAGGAGAGCTGCCCCATCTCCCCACCCCACTCCACACCCCCCCTATTTTGATATATATTTCATTGAAAAGCAATGCACAGATGCTTGTGACAGATGGTACACTAGATATTGAGTGATAATGAAACCATCATTTCTGTAAATTACACTATTGAATGACTCAGCATACTTCACAACAATTCTTTGTGCAGATATTGCAAATCAGTGGTGGAGAGACAGTGGTCTACTACCTAGAAAATGAAACTGAGTACACATAGACATCTTTGGGCTTGGGGACCAGGGCAGCCTGGGGGCAGTCCCAGCTGGGGACACATCAGGACATAAGTCCTGTGGGTGGGCCCAAGACTGGGAAGGGCAGAGCTGGAGAATGGAACTAATTCTGTGTACAAGAATCTGTAAATCTCTGTAATGCTTTGAAGTAGCATGTAATGCTAAGGACTGGTAAGTCATCACTGTCAAAGTTAACAAAGAAGAAGCTTGTTTTCTTTGCAATATTTTACTCCAGTCAGCTGTTCTAACCTACAAAAATCACCCCATTGTTTTTACTGAGAAGTAGTGCCAAGGCAAATTTATTTGATGTGGGGCATTTGGCTATAAAAACTACTCCACAGACATAAACCACAGTCATCAAAGCACACAGTGGAAGTCTGAGGTTCATTAGATGTCACCAGAATAAAGCAGCTGTGATGTCAGATGATCAGTGGTATCATTGCAGAAAAAGCAGTTACTTGCATGTTGTGGTTCAGCCCCAGCTGGCATCTGAGCACCACATGGCCGCTCACTCACCCCTCCCACCCCCCCCCATGGGATGGTGAGGAGAATAGAAAGACAAAACCTTGGGTTAAGGACAGTTTTCTGGGACAGCAAAAGGAGAGGGAAATAACAACACCAGTACTTAGAATATACAAAGCAGGTGATACATAATGCAATTTGTTCACTCCATGATCCAACAACTACACTTTCAGACTGTCCCGGATCCACCCCTGCCTGACTAGCCCCATTTTATGCTGAGCATGACATCATATGGTATGGAATACCCCTTTGGCTAGTTTGGGTCTCCTGGCTGTGTCCTGTCCCAGCTTCTGGTGAAAATTAGAACTCTATCCTAGCTGCAACCAGGACATTGCAATAGTGTGGAAAACTTGCCTCAAGTACAAGGGCTTGCTTTGATTCTTCTCCTATTGCAGCAGGAAGAAAATTATTACATAGTCTGGCAGCTTGCAAAGAGTTGATATCTGATCCAGGACACTCTTACTTCCATGTTTTTCCAGGTCTTCCCATGCCTGCCTAAACCCCATTCCTGACTGGTGTTCCAGAGTGCACACATATCCATACTTAGTGTCAGCTGAGATCAGCCTAGCAGGCTGCTCCAGCAGCCCTTGTTTGCAATCTTTTAATTCACTTTGTTTTTACTCACTCAGTCATTCATCTGCAGACCACAACATGCTACAAGGCTATTGCAGAAGAGTATCAAAAACCTTGCTAAAGTTGAGGTAAAATGGTATCCACTGCCACCTTCTCTTCCACAAATCCAGTCTAGTTAGCCTAGAAGGCAATCATGTTGGTCCAGCACGATTCACTTTTGGTGAATCCATGCTGGATCTTCCCAGTCACCTTGTCTTTCAAGAGCTCAGAACTGTTCCTCAAGAGGACTTACTGAACAGTTTTCCGAGGGACTAAGGAGAGGCAGACTGGCCTGCATTTTTCTGGGCTGCCATTTTGTGTTTTTTGAAAGTCGGTGAAAATTTGCCTTCCTCCAGGTGCTGAAGGCATCTCCAGAACCTTTCAAAGATGACAGGAAGTGGCCTCACTATATCAGCCGTGTAGTCTCAGCACCCTGTTACTGACCAATAAACCCCTACCATGGAAGAAGGCTCAGAGGAGATGGGTGAGGGTGATGTGCCCATGAAGCTCAGGGAATAATGCAGGGTGTGACTGACCACAGCTGTTGCAAAGAAGATGAATTTATCTCAACACAAAAGGAACCAGAGCATGGCCTTTGTTTTAGATAAAAGCTTATCAACAGATGAGTGGATCAGTGGTGGTGTAAATTTTTCTCCCTGAGTTCAATAAGAGAGTGTAGATGTTTCTCTGAGTTAGCCAGACCAGCATGGGGGGACCGAATAGACAGCTCAGTCCAATGTAGAGTATAAAATGCAGAAAACTAGCCAAAGAATTTCAAAAAGAGTAACAAGCTCGAGCTGGCTTCAATCCACATATGCCTTCCCAGTGACTGGGGAGGCCCAGCGTCATGACTGTGAGTATGTTATAGAGACCAGTAAAGGGAATCACATTGGTACTGTGAATGAACTGTATATAGCAATCACTATACTTTTGCTAAATGTAACTTACAGTTGTATTGTGTTTTCAGTATATTTTGTATCCCTTTGCTAAATCAGAAATCCTGTGTAACATCAACTGTTTTCAAATAAGTAAATTTTATTTTAAACATTTACAACATCAACACATGAAACATCCAAAAGGACCTGGGCAGAGAGTGTTGGACACACCCTCAGATGTAGCTTATCCAGTCCCAAGGACTTGTATGTGTCAAGTTCTCACAAATAATCATTGACTAGATCCCCTTCTACTGCTCATAATTATTCTGTCTCTAAAAACAGATGCCGAGAAGATGTTGCTGGTGAAGATCAAGGCAAGCAAGGTATCCAGTACCTTACACTTACCTGTGACTGTGTTCACTAAATCACCTTCACTATTCAGCAACAGGCCTATTTTCTCCTTATTCAGCCTTGCTAGTATTAGAAAAACTCTTACTGTTGCCCTTGCAAGTGTTCACTTTCTGAACTTTAGTTTTCCTAACACCATTCCTACAGGTCCAGACAACTTATCTGCGAGACTTCCATCTTTATGAGACCAAAGACCTGAAAACACCTCAAATTTATGATAATCTATGTTCATGCAGGTAGTTAATTTTCTTCAACACCATAAGCACTCCCAAGATCAAAAGTGATCTGTATACCAAGATGGGTTTATAGGTTTTACTCAGATTTGCTGTTCAGGATGGGAACCCCCATAAGCCCAGGAAAATTTTGAAAGAAAAGGGGAGGTGGAGAGCATATCAACTGACTGCAGTGAAGTACTTGCAAATGCCTCTGTCATTCATCTCAATGCCTTTGACAAATGAACAACAAACAATACAGACATACCAATAAAGAGGCAGTCCAACTGATACTCAATAGAAAGTATTATCTACTGAGATTTATGAGAACCACAATGAACAACAGCATCACATTTCTACACAATATGGCGATGTCAGAAGTGTTTTTTTCTCAATGTAAATTAAAGCACAAATGTAGATTTTTATTTTGCAGCTTCATCTTGCCCTCTTACACTGATGTTTATTGCATTAGACAATTCTTCTTTTCCCAAGCAGTCACTGTGTTATTGCTCCTTTCATCCTGAATTCATTTTCCATTGCTGTGTGTTAATCTTCTTGCTCAGTGTTTCAGCTATCAGAGCAGATTTCTTTTTTTTCAGTCCTCTATTTTTCTGAAAATGGAAGCTCTTTCTAGGACAAATCCTTAATCCTTTTTCCCAGTGCTATAGATGGAGAATCACCTGGATGCCACAGGATTCTGGGGAGACCAGAACACAGCTAAAGGACAGAGCACAGTCTCTCTGCTTACCATGCAACAGTCTTCCAAAGTACTCAGAGTCTGAATTCATAAAAGGTATGAGGTAACAGACTCACAGACATGATTATTAATAAGCATATTGCATCGCTTTTGGGGGTGGAGGACAGGACTGTGAAGGCACTCTGCTTCAGTTTTCTAGACTAAGGAAAAGGATCCATAGTGTGTATTTCCTTTCATGTACTTTAAGAATGGCACTGGTTTTGGTTCTTGTGTTCTTCCTTACATTTCAACTTCAGTAAAACTACCAATGGCATAAGCAGCCTGAAAATATATTTTTATCATTCCACTCCTTTTGTATATAACTGATATTTTTTAATACCTCAGTAAGGAAGCTGGACTTTCTGCTGCTATTAAAAGGTACAACTATGATTATAAATGTCAAAAAGAAAGCCACGGAAATCAATTACAATCTAATAAAATGGATAGATATACCAAAGCATAAAGATCCTCAAACCCTCAGCATTTCCCTCTCCAATCCCTAATCCTCCTCAGTCAACTACTGCAGGATAGAAATCTCATTGCTTTCAGAATAAAATGTAAGAGGACAGCATACAAAAGCCCTGTTTTAGAGAACTATAGCTCTGTATTTTACATTTTCAATGGACTGAAATTTTACATGGCAGATGTGGATTTATGAAAATTTGCTTTTATGCACAATATTATATGTAAAAGGACAAGTTCTCTGTTTATTAGTGCAATAATAATCCTTTTAGCCATGAGGGAAGACGGATTGTCACACTAAAGTTGAAGGTTAAGGGGTAATTTCTTCTGTGTTTTGTTGTTTGGTCCTTGTGACTCCTCAAGGAGCATAGGGCTGCAACAACATTATGCCACCGAACCCGGTGGGATAGTGTTGTTGCAATTTCTGTAACAGATTTTGTTTTTTACATGATTGGGTTGTTAGCCCAACACAAAACCCCCAACCTGGAGGGCCAGGGTGCAACATTTTAGTCTGGCCCGACAAGGCACGCAAACCACCACACCACGACAAGGTAAGTTGCACCAACTAGTGGTGGAATTTCTTCTGTAGTGCATTTTATTTCTTTTCACTTCATAAAGAGCAAACAGGTTTTATAATTGGAAAAAAAGTGGGCCAGGGACAAGGGCTAACCTTTCGACAGAGAGGTTCAAACTCCAGTATAGAAGTGTGAGAAATTGCTGTTCTTCTGTAGACTGGCAGCAGGGCTTCAACCTTTCAGAAGCTGAGCAAGATATAATCTGTGCCTTTTTCCTCTCGTAACTTTTCTGCAGAGCTAGCAGAGTGAAAATCCACTGCATGCTTGTCTGGTGATGTCAGTCCTGCTGGCTGACCCCGGCTACTGTCACTGCTCCTCCTGGGCACTGTGAGGCTGTGCCCTGTCCTCCTGCCTGCTCCACTGTCACCCTCAACGTCTGGCTTCCTGGCCTGTGCACAGCGGCTCCTCCCCCTGATAGCATTTCTGTTACTGATGAAATAAACCAAACAGCCCAAATCCAGCTGGCACTGGGAAAAGATATATCTTTACAAGTGCCAAAACTCAAGGGATTGTCATGTAGAACTCAGGAAAGTTCTTCCACGTAAATGTACTGGACATTGTTACAAAAGTCTTCTGCTTTGTTTAATGCATATGGTATGAAAACTATCTGAGTTCTAGGTTTGGTAATTTCTGTGATGGAAATTACACAGAAGAGTTTGTTGTGTCAGATAACTTCAAGCTTCCAGGCTTCTCTGAAGGGGAATGAGAGACATGTTCTTTACCTGCAGTTTTTTTCTACTCCTGTATTTACCACTGATGTAGATATGCCACGACCCAACTCTCTTAGAATTAGAGTTTTCATACATTACCATCTTTTGGTGTTAGGATCTAAACCAAAATATAATCCTATTAACCTGGGTGGCAAAGCACACATAGATATTTCCTCATGACACAGTTTGTTCACTCAGCAGTTCACAATATTGAAAATAACTGGTTGCTGACTTTTGGTTTACTTGCTTTTTTCTGCTTGTTTCCTTGTAGAGATCCTTTTGTTCATTTCATGTAATCAACCAAAATATAAAGTACATACATTGAAAATAATGCAAAGTAATAAGAAATTTCCTGATTGTCCGCAATTAAATTCTTACCAGAAATTTTTATGATAATAGTAAAAAAATATACAAGAACCATTCTCTTGGCATAAAATCACACCTGATTAATTAAATATGTTATTATTTGTCTCTCAAGACTACAGTAATTACTATTTTGCAGATGCATCATACGCCATTATTTATTTTTTATACACAAATCAACATGTAAAATTCACATTCTTGTTAAGAGAAAATTAAATCAAAATATTTGAAAATAAATAGATAGTTAGATAGATAGATAGCCCACAAATATATCAAATAAATATCTTGATATGTGTTACCTACTCTGCAATCCTACTTCTTCCCCTTTCCCCTATAGCACCCAAAACAAGATTGACAACGGAGTTAACAGAATCTCCTGGAGACATGGGTACTAATGAAGTCTTCTGTAAAGGAAAGTTACTTGTTCAAAACAAATAAATTCTTTTTTGAAAACTCCTTCAAATTTTATTTCAGCATACATGAAAGACACAGAAACCTACAGGCTTTACAAAGAAACAAATAAAAAACCAAATTTATTTTAGAGTGTGGCAAAAAGAAGGAGAACGGACAGAGAAAGAAAGAAGGGCAAGTATCATCTAGGTGTGTGCATTGTTATAAATATTGGCCAGGTACCACAACTTTCCAACAAGATTCCTCCTGTGAATACATTTGCATGTGCAATTATTTAAAAAATAAGGATAAGTCTTTAATGAGAAAGTTTGTTCAGTGCTGTGGACCTGAGCATTTATTGGGAGAACTAAAACATTTTAAAGTCAGAACTGTGCCTAAGAAAATGAATTGGAAATAATTTGGTCACAATTTTATTTTACTTTAACTTTAGTTAAAACTGGCTAATACACAGACTATTTTTGATGCTTCATACAAATACATTTATTCATGCACTATGTATTTTATTCCCTAGCTCTTTCCTTTTCCCCCTTCTTGCCTTCCATAATTTACCTTAAACAGAAATGGCGGAAACATTTCTTAATCTAAGTGTCATTTAATGAGATAGAAATATACTTTGTATATTATGTTCCTCAAACTATGAATTTGCTGCTCCCTATATCTTCCTTTGTTATCTTTTACAATTTTGCTGTAAATTTAAGACTAAATTTTAGATAGTCTCTCTATTGAATAATTTTGTGCAGGCATAAAAAGTTACATAAAAAGTGTAAGGAAAGTCACAACTCTGTTCAGTGACTAAACGTGTCAGTAAAATTAAGCTTAGACTCTTGACTGTGTCATTTTAGCAGATATTAAGTAAACGCAAGGCCACCAGTAAGCAAATGTCAGATGACACATTTCAGACTCCAAACCACATGCCATAGATAAACCCTGCTAAATTCCTCTTCTTAGATTCACTGATTTCAAGGTCAGAGAGAATGACCTTCTTTTTGTTACAGGGTTCATGTAATCATCCCTATATAGAGACAGACACTTTTCACAGGGAATGCCCAGCAGTTTGCCATTAAGTACAATTATAACTGCCTCAGGTGCATATTATACTCAGAAGTACCTCTCTCTGCCTATGATCTGTTCCAGCCTCAAAGGTCACACACAGATATGCAGAGAACCACTGGCTGAGCTTAATCAGTAGTTAATAGAAGTAACAGCTGCAATCTCCTCAGAAGAAATCTTAACAGAGCTGGTGGCATTTTTTCTGTGAGTGCAGCTTTTTGAAGATTTTTTACAGCAAGTCAAGTGGTTTTATGCTTTGCCTTCTTGGACACCTCTTATGGTCACCTATGTGGCCCATGACATTCAACATAATTATTTGTGACTTCTTATCAGTTAAAGCATTTAGGTGATACATACCATGCAGAGATATGCAGTCTACTTCTAGCGCTGGCAACCATATAGCTACTTCAGTGCTATGTTTCACTAAGGCTGTTTTTCAATACAACTAATTAAGCTAAATAGAGCATAACACTAGGGTATTGATACTGGCTCAGAGGCAGTTTACGTATTTCACTGTGGCAGTAAGTTATGCTATGTAGACATAGGCTGGTGTGCAAGATAAAACTCATCGGTCTACATGGGGTGTCTTTAGAAAAAAAGCAGACTATTATCCCTAGGAAATAAATTCCCTGAGAATAAGGGAAACATTTCACATAAATACCAGGGCTCATTTTCCAGCCAAAATAGCGAGGTTGTGCTACAAAGGCATATGTGCTTAGATATACTCCTTAGGGCCTTTTTCATCAATGCTTATAAAATATCCATCTGTGTGATAATTCAAGCATAAACTGCACAGGGAGAAGTGATTCCTAACATACCTTTCAGTATGACTGTAGCAGAGGAAAACAGAACAGGACGCACAAGTAAAGAAAACATGAAGTAGGAAGTTGGGTGTGTCACTATTTCTTGTGGAATTTTGTATGTCTTAGACAGAAAGAAATCTGCAGCACTTTGTAAGCTTGCTACTTCCACAAACCATTATATCTGACCAAAATTTCAGTCTTTATTTTGGCACAAGATTGAACTTGAGGCTACCAGTTTATGAACATGCTGTTACTAAACTGTCATGCTACAACTGGCTTTCTCACAAAAGCCAGTATCCACACAGCACCACAAAAAATGTCTAGCATCAGTCACTATTAGGATCTAGAAACAGCATAAAAATAATATTAACATAATTTATAATAAATCTAAGTTATTAAAATTTATTAAATTAAAAAAGCTACATGTGAACAGGACATAGCAGACGTGATACATTAGCAAACTAGAAAAGAGAAGCTTCATATATACTGGGAGGGCAGGGTCAGAAATAATCCACCTGAGAGAGATGAAAATCAGATTACTTTAATATTTGCAGTAACAAAATGGATCTGAAAGAAGAATGATAATAAAACAGAGGGATAAAAATGGAGAACAGGAAGATGCTTGAGAAATGGGAGAGTTCTGAGGCATATGCTAGCTCAAAAGCTTCATTATTAGACAGGAAAGACTAAGTGAAATGAAAACGACTGATAGATACCACTACTCATCCAGATTTATTGGGGAGTTAAAAGAACTCTAAAAGCCTACTGAGTAACCATTAAGATCAAAGAACATTTGTCATAGCAGAAGGAAAGAGATGACAATATACAGGCAAGAAGCTGAGATTTCTCGTCCCCAGATTTTAAAGCCCTGATGAGGAAATCTAACAGCAATACCACTCATCTTGTCAGTTTAGCTATAATCTCACCTTCATGAACAAAAACAAGACACAGGTTGCAATAATCAAAGACAAAATACGAAAAATGGGAAAAGAGCACATGGAATACAAACTTCTCTGAAGAGCTCTCATTTCTCCTTCCAGTACTTACTGAGCAGCTTAGTAACAAAGGTCAGACAAAGGATTTCAGATTCCAAGGCAGCTAATTTACTCATAGGAGAGGTCAGGAATAGGCTTCAGTCTGAACATTTCTAAACCCCAAAGCAGTCATTGCATTTTGCACATTGATTCAATTCTTGAGTTCTTACTAGACTCTCTTCTGTAATGGGGGGAGAGGATAAAGAGAGAAAAGAGATTGAGTAATTTTTGAGGAATCTGCACTAAGGTATTAAGAATGAACCAAGTGTCCAATGTTCATTAGGCATTTCACTACTCAGCAGCTGGAATATACTGGTTTTGGGTTAGAAGTGGAACATTAACTACTGCATACAACAAAGCTGGAGAGAAAAGAATTAAAATACAAACAATATGCCCAACCTTGATATACACTGCTGTGGCTTCTGCTTCAATTTTAACATGTAAATCTCTTGAATTCAACTCGTAAACATCTGTTGTACAGAAGGTATTTTACTTGTGTATTTGTAAATAAACTTTATGGAAAATTTTCTTAGCTTACTTAACAAGAATAAGTAGCACTGAATTTTCATTTTAAAGAAACACTGGGAAAATGCAACTACAAGGTAAAAACATTTCATACCATCTTTTCTCCAGTGTTTATTAAGTAATCTTAATTTCCCTTTCCCTCACTGTCACTTTCACAAGATTAATCAATACATGTTTGGTACAGATTATTCTTCTACAACTATATCATAATAACAGTGCCTATAAACGTTCCCTGGTGACAAATACCTTGATTTTAGGAGACTCCTTTGTATTCCATTAATGATTATTTTTTACTCTTTAATAAATCTATTCCTCAAGAGATGGCCAATTAATTAATCTTCATCCTCCCAAATGCAAAGAAAGTTGCATTGCTGGCATCAAGTCATTAACTGAATTCCAACTAATGTGTGAGCTACCTGTTCCGCAGTGCCTAAAATCATGGGGGAAGAGAATTTATTGGTGCGTAAGAAAAGCTGGAAATCATCTCAGCCCTTTGTAAACTTCCAGAACTTTTCCATATAAAAGTCTAGAGTTAGTTTTTATTTCATCTCTAGGACTCTGGCAGTGGTACCCACATGCACACAAAAATATCTACAATGGCTCTTCTGAGATTACAGCCTCCCTGAGGTACAGCCTCAAAAGAGTGGTTAGTCTCACAAGATCACACTCTAACCACAGCTAAAAGCAGAACTCACACCATCTTCAGTGCTGAATCCAAAGGCAATTGAAAGGCTAGGATTCTGTTCTGAACTCCCCTGAATTCTTTCATGATAAGCTCAAGTAGTGGTAGCTAGAAGACTAACACATTTCTTCTGCTACTGGGTAAGAGGTCTATCGATCAATTCCCTGGATTGATCAGGAAGACTTGAGGCCAAAGTATAAGCCAACTTTATGGTTTCCAAGACTAACAAAGGCTAGCCTGTGTGGCTAGCAACTGCATCAGGAAATTGCAGTGTCAAACCTCAAACATCACCTGAAGTGTTCAACTGCTCATCATGGGAATCATGACTTCACATGTCCCAAAATGATGGCAATACTTGCTTCTGTAGGTCATATACAGCGCAAATATTATTATGTATGCATAGGAAGTAAAAATATGATTTGATTTGTAAATACGCATTGCTGTACTTGCCAAGGTTAAACCCTTCCACAGAACAATTTCAGTACGTATTAGCTTTCCAACATCTGTAGGTAACAGAGAAATCCATTACTTACATAAACGTTACAGCATGCAGATGACACAATGTCAAATTCCCTTTGTGTACATCATAGCATGATTTCTATCTCTTTCTCTCTCTTCCCACGTCTGGCACTTAGTGAGAAATGCCTGCAACAGGGAGTGTAGGAGAAACAAGAAGAGGAAAAGTCATTAGAAGAATAATTAAAAAAAAAAAGTTTATTCTTTTATGAATGGGGAGCGTGAGTGCTTTTAACTGGGAGAGAGATTTACTGAATTAATTTCTTCTCCCCACTTTCTCTTTAAGCTCAATGCTTTATACTTGCAAGCCAACATGCGATATAGAACATCAGCTACTGTATCCTTTTGCTTCTTTATTTTTTTTATTTTCTATTTCAGTAACTATTTGCTAATTCACAGCAGTAGAAATTTAAACCACAGATCTATGTCACACACAAACCTCACTATGTTCTCAAATATGCAGAGATATGGACCGAAATTGTAGTCCTTGCTACTCAGACAAAATTCTCATTCACTGGCCCTTCTTTAGTGTAAATATTTTAGCATTTATATATCATGTAAATCAGACTAGAAAGGTGCACGCTGACCAGTACTTGGACTTACTATTTACTATTTCAGAAGTGGTTTAATTCAGCATTCGCTGTTGATATCATCAGTATTACATCAGTGTTTCTGCTAGGTAGAAGTGAAGAATTTGACTCAAGGAATTTGTTAAGCAGACAATGCGCAAAGTATTCACTCAGCTCAGTAAGGTTACAGGTTATTCTCATGCATAATGAAACAGTACATTACTCAAGCAAGAGATGGTATGTTTCCCCTAGTGTGTCACACACCTATATTAGTATTTCAGACATTCAGTCTTTTCTGTTTGATTGAGGTATTTCTTAAGCTATACTCAGAACTCATAAGGAACATTAAAATTTGAACTCGCAAAAAAATGTCATGGAACAGAAGAAAGCAGAACCTTTCTCATATTTCTTTATTCCCCTTCTTATTCCCCTTCGTACAACACAACTGTGCCCAGACAACACAGTTATCTCTCAAAAATTATCTGTTTCCCTCTCTTAGTCAAGCCGTTGCTGTGGCCTTATGTAAAATGTCCTCTGGTTCTCTCCAGGTGAATGATATTAGATAAAGCAGCCTGATGCTGCATCTGTTTGGGAAGGAAAACAAAAAGATGATACAAGTGTTTAATTGAAATTGTGCTCCATTACAGTGAAAGAGGAAAGAAATGTTATGCATAAGAAACATTACATGAAAGAACATAAACCTTGAAGAACTACAGTCATGGGAGATGAAGGTAGATTTCTGACCATATTTTTCTGTTTCCCCCATTGCTTTAATTTACTTTCAAACAACATGCTCCAGTCTTTGCATGCAGAAAACATATTAATGATTAAAATGTTTCACTTCTCTGTACAATGATTCAAGTACTATATTAAATAAGGTATAGGAATTAGGAATTAGGCTTTAGATTAGATCATTCTCCTTTCCAAATCATGCCCTTTTGTAGATGCTAACATCAAAACTTTCCTACAGTTCTGTTTCAATTCTCAGTTTTCATGTGGAACTGAAGCAAACAAAAATGCATCAACAAATACACCTTTGGCCACTCCCAAGTTTGACAGATAAGATGGCAAAGCTCAGGTTATGACTCAAGTCTTGTGCAACAAGAGTAAACATATTTTCAGTTCTGTCCTAAAAATACATATACATATATCAATTTATACTGTGACATTAAAGCACTCTTCAGACCAAAAGGTAACTAAATTCTTAATACATGATGGAGAAAGGAAATGTTAATTTATTTAGAATTTTATTTTAGTTTTAATAAGGAATTAATAGATCTTAATGTTATTTATTGCAATTTTTTTACACCTAAGATTTCCATTCTTCTTATTCATCTGCTTCTATGCATGTTTATGCAAGTGATGCAACTAGGCAGTAAAAATTCCTTGCCCTAGTAGCTGGCAGGGTGGTGGAAATTAATAAGATCCACCTGAGCCTTCTCTTTTCCAGGCTGAACAGTTCCAGCTCTCTGTTTTTCCTCATATAATAGGTGCTCCAGTCTCTTAATCATCCTTGTGGCCCTTTGTTGGACTCTCCTGCTAATACAGTCCTGGATAGTTAACCCTCTTTGCCACAAGGGCACATTGCTGCCTCATGTTCAACCTGATGTCTACCAGGACCCCTAAGGACTTTTCTGCAAAGCTGCTTTGCAGTCAATGGTTCCACAGCATGTACTGGTGCCTGGGGTTGTTCTTCCCCAGGGGCAGGAATTTGCATTTCCCCTTGTTGAACCACTCCCAGCTGGGGAAATGAACCGTCTCCTACATGACAAGTGGGGATACTCACCACTGTACAAATCAGGAAAACTAAGCAATGTTTGATAGTCTTGAAAAAACTGTAATTTAACCATCTAATTCTTACCATCATGTTGTTTGATAACCAAAAATCTGTTTTCTTCAGATAAACCTAAGCAGAGAAAATTCTCTCACTAATATTTTACCTTACTATTCTGTAATATTAACAGATAGCATGTAGTACAACACAAAATGAATAAAGTCTCAACTAATTCTATAGTAATGAAGCAAACCAAAAAGAAATATTAACTGTTCGTTCTGCCAGATATTAAGTTTGCCATTCCAAACACATACAGTTCAGCAACAAACATGAAATTCTGGGGTAATATTCATAAAAAAAATTTTGGTAAAACCCCAAATGTTCTATAACCTTCACTTAAAATATATGGCCCATATTTTTATTCTACTTGTGTTCAAGACACTTTGTCAGTTTGAGATAGTGATTCTTTATGAAAATGGTAACTTATATATATAGTCACTTCATTTCACTGCACAATCAAAAGAAATTAAAGAATTAAAGAAATTTCATTGCTATTTCTAAACCCAACATTTAAAAGAACAAACCTGCTGTGTGGAATACCTGACTTAATAAAAGAACAAGCTGTGGTGTAGTTATTATATGCAGAAAGAAGATTAATTTTGTCCAAGCACATTTGAAAGGATAATTTTGTCCAAGCACATTTGAGTAGTGGTGCATTTTTTTACTGTTCTAATTTACAAAAAAATATTTATTCATATTATTAAAAATACAGAAAAATATCTTCATCGCTTTTTTACTTCATTGCCATTAGTGCTTGGAATGCTACTGGGAGAACATAGGTTTTTCAAATTATCACTGATAATGCCTAGTAATTTTTATCTCAGAAATTGTATATCACTTCTTATAAGGCCAGCCACTGAATAGCTCTTACTGAATAGTACTTAGCTGTTCTGGAAAGCCTGTATATTCCAGTGTACAAAGCAAAATAATTTTTACCCTTAATATTAAAATTCAAATTGCCTCCAGATTCAGAAGAACCGACTCTTACAAAACATTGGTCAGAAAAGGTACAGATTTTGTATTGCAGTGATATGAAAATTAGATTAGAAATAGAAATATGATTTCTAAGGATTAAAAGCAGTTCTGATTATCTGAGCAAATAACAGGAAAGTGGTCTTATATAGAATGCACTAATAAATGTAGAAATACTTAGAAACACTGATTGCTGAATTCACAGGATTTCATTCAAATACTTCTGCCATTAGTAAGTCTGGTCTACAGACTATCAGCATAACAGCATTGATGTGTTTAATAGATCTATAAATAGCTATAAAGTACATGGTGGCTTGTATGCCAGCACTCCAAATCAAAAGACAACCCCTAAACAGCTTATTAGAGTAAAACATGGGATAAGGGCAGTGTACAAAGACAGTTCTGTTTTGAAAAGTTCAATGAAATCCACATTCAACAGAGAAAAAACATCCTTCAGTCATAAGTATATCTAAGAATTATTTTTTGCAGATGGCTGCAGTAAAGATGAAATATGAAACTAAAACATTGATAATGAAGCATAGATGTTAGATTTTTAATGGTTTTTCACCTTCGAAATTACCCAGGATGTAGAGATGTAGTCATAGAAATAACTTTTGAGAGTGTCTGAGATTGCTTTTGCTCCTTCTGTAAATTTTGTCTAATACCAGAGGGCTCACAGAAGTGCCCTTCTTCCGAATATGTTGTGTTGCAAAGCTAAAGCAATGAAAGCGTTAATTACATTTCAGTTCATTGCCTGCCAGGGAGGAGATAAAAATGGCAATTTCCTAAATGCAATTCTTCTGCTCTACTGAAACTATGTACTGTATGTTGAGGACATCAAAGGACAGATATGATTGCTTCATTGAAGCAGAGTTTTTGAGCTATATACCTCCACCAAAAAATATTTCATTAAAGAATTTCCTACTTACTGTCCATGATTATTCCTGTCAATGCAGTTCCAGGGAGGAAAGACGACAGTCATTATAGGTGATATTGAGGCCAATGATTTCCTAAATTGGTGATGAGATACCTGAAGCTACAGAAGGGAGTACAACAGAATTTCATCATACTGTTCATCCTGCACAGAAATGTCAGACCAGGCATTACAAGGCAAGAAACCCCTTTCTATCAGACTAGTTTTATGGTCAATATCTTTCCTCCTTTTAACAGTTTGCTGCTAGAATGCTGCAAAAATTAGATAGAGCCACCCTAAGTCTGTTCACATAAATTCTAAGAAGGACAATAAAGTAGCATGTCGAGAAGAATGGAGTTTATAACACTAGCCAGGAAGAAGTCAATCTTTACCTACAGATAACATATAGCAGAATTTGAGATATTATCAATAAAGCCTAATGGTAATGCAATTTATGACTGCTCCCATGGTGTAACTTCTTCGGGGAGAGCTGAAAATACTATGGGACTTTGATAGTGAATGAGGATAACCACAAAATTCTTACTGAATCCCAGTCATTTTACCTCATTATTGATTTCGCTGAGCCCAGTATAATTCCCTGCTTATGTGAACAGGGACAAGCACTTTAATTTTTTAGCAAAAAGAATACTGTAAAAGCTTTGGTAAGACACTGCAGTAACTGTGGGAAAACATTAACTGCTGATTTTCATAAATCCCCAGATCCAGTGTTTGGGTGCTCGGAGTTTATTAAGGAATTTAATTACTGTGCTACACATCTGACATTCACTGTGATAACACTGCACTCTTTATTCAACAACCTTCAACAAAATATTTAGTTGTCATTTTCCTGTGCAGTAAAAATAGAAAAAAACAAGACCATTTGCAGGATGTGGGAAAGAAGAGATGATATACTAAGAAGGCAAATACAAAAAGAAGACTGATGTACAATTTCTTGAGGTGTTTTTTATTATAAGGCGTTTTGGGGATCTTGCCAGAAAACAGATGTATGGCCCAGAAACACCTATCTAGATGTAGCAAAAAAAAAGTAAACATAATGTGCATAATAACATCTCTTTTGAGTTTTCAGATTTATTTATTTTTTAGAAATTTTGGTAGTTTAATGTAAAATCTTAATCAGAGATTTAAAGTAGAAAACATAATACAGTAACCTTTTCCATTTCAATGGCATTACAATGTCACTTGAGTACCTAGAACAGTATAAGAGATACCAGACCATAAGGTCATCATATTTAGCTTGCAAGCTAATAAAAGGGAATGACTTTTCACACAGAAGCACAATAGCTGTTCATCTTAAAGACCACAAATGGACTTTTCTTCTTCATTAAGACCATCTCAGCAGAGCTCCATTTATGGTGTTTATTTCCAAATACAAAGGTAATGTCCATCTCATTTCATAAGAGTATTAAACACCTGTCTCAAAACAGTCATTAATAGCTACATCCACCAACGAAGTCTTACTTTGAGTAATAAAAGCAAAGAAGTTAATATGAAAAACTGACATGTCAACTAGCAATTTAAGTTTGCCTTGTTTGTGTGTTTACCAGAGATTTTTTTTAATTTAAAGAAACAGTAACAATTCCAAGCAATGTATTATACTGGTGGAGTGGTCTTATGTTTTTAACTGCCAGCAGTCTCTGTGGAATCACTCTTATTGTTTCTCAGGGAGTATTACTCCTTTTTGACATCACTATTGTTCTTTGTTCTATTCCCAGTTCTAATCTATGGCTACGCTTTCAGATTGACCCAACTCTGTCATCTTTGAGATTATAATTTTCCCTTTGATTCAACTAAACTAAGTAGTGGAAATCTACTGCAAATTACATCAGCAGGCACACATGCAGAAACAATCAATTCTGAGATTCCTCCTACTATTTAGAATTTACGTTTTGTTTTTTTAAACCTCAGAATTTCTTTCAATGCTTCATTTTCATGCTTAACATCATAAGTAATAGGTTTAGTCTATGAGAGAGAGAAAACCTAGATCACTGTAACACAAGGCTATCATCCCTCACATTTTATAGTGAATTCATCTTTAATATAGGCAAGCGAGCAGATGAAACCCTGGACTGCATTACAGGTTTTTCATTTCACACAGTAACTGATGTGGATGCTTTTAGGAGAGAAAAAAAGAAGAAATGCCTTTTTAGGCAGTTTCAATCATATTCAGCTGGATGTCAACCATCTACATTTTCAGTTGGAGTTTGCAGAGGGAGTTTTGCACTAAAAACCTGAATAGTTCAAAGCTTGCCGAATATATTTATACTGTTAGCTCCTTCAATTTGCAGCCTTTATGGAAGATATGAGCTGGAAGTGCTCACAGAAGCTCCTATTAAAAGTCTACTGCCAAACAAAGAGCTGGGATTGTTCTTTTTCCAGTGGACTAACATTTGGCCTCTCTCTTGTGTTCTCTGGAAACCATCCTTCATCTTGAGGCCCATAAAACCCCCATACATTTCAGAGCAGTTAGTCTTATGCTGCTTGTCAAAAGACAAGATGGCACCAAACATGAATTTCACTTTCTCATCCAAAAGTAGATTTGGATTTAATATCATGGAATGACTGGAAAGAAAGCCTACACACCTGCCAGACCATAATATCTCCAGTTTACTTGAATTTTCAGTAACAGGTACTTTCCTTTTGTCACATAGCAAGGATAACGGCAATCTAGGATTTCAAGTTCAGTCATCTACCACGAGAGGAAAAACACTGTTCCCCATTGTGACTCCTATTGGCCTCTAAAAGCTCATCTTCAGAAAATGTCTGAAGTTCAGGTGTGATCCATACGCAGACAAAATCAGCAGAATCCAATGCATGCAATTAGAGTTAAGTTTAATGAAATCAGAGATAAATATAGAGCATTTGAGCAAAAGACTAAAGATGCTAGAGTGAGTGGATATCAACTTCTGCATTATTTAAAATTTAAAAAAAAAAA
>VXBL01002992.1:29040-39905 GCA_013400195.1 Aramus guarauna
AAGCAACATTGCATCTGGGAAAATATTTGCAATTTTTCCAGGCAAGTATTTTTGTTTCTTCCTTGTCAATCTTCATATATATATTGAAAAGATTTCCATCAGCTATCTAGAAAGAAAGTACACATTTCCAGATACTAAGGCATAAAATCAGTTTGTTCACAGTTGTTTATCTCATGACTATCTGAAAACATAACATTTAACAGTCAGCTTTTTTTTTATCATATCTGGTCTGTAAATTGAATGATGCCTTCACAGTTTCATGCAGAAAAAGAAATTAACTTATAAACTGAATGTATTAAATTGAGTATCTATCCTCTTTTGTTAGGAAAGCCTCATTTCAACTTCATGCATTCATTAAGAAATAGAACTACACTGTGTGAAATGCAAATAATAGGATCAAATATATAATCTGTAAGCAAGATAAACTGAGGCATGCTAGAGTTTTGGTGTTCTTTAGAAGACACCTAAAAAGATCATGAGAGATCACACAATTGTGTTCCAGCAGACATAGGTGTTTTAGTCCAATGAACACTGCTATTGACCTATCATGAAATAAGCACTGACACTACAACAAAGGACTGATATTTTAATTATTCCAGCTCTCAGAAGTTGCTCCTTGTATTATGAACGCTTTTGAAAGGTATTGAATTACTTTACTAATACTTCTGTTCTCAAACCCAGCGGGGTTGGTTTTATTTATTTTAATAAACTGTTAATATTTTCTGACTTGGAGGACTCAGACTGCTAAAGCTAAATAATTGGTGGAATAAAGGAAGACAATCAGGATACAACTGAAGAAATTAAACTGAAAATAACTGAACAATTTTTTTCATTCCATATGGTGACCATGGATATTTGCTAGCACCATGAAATCACTGAATGCAGAAAAACCATTTAAATATTTCATAATTTTATGACTTACAATTTGAAAGCTGGAGAAGGGACTGTTTACAAGGGCGTGCAGTGAAAGGACAAGGGGTAATGGCTTTAAGCTGAAGGAGGGTAGATTTAGATTAGCTATAGGAAGAAATTTTTTACAATGAGGGTGGTGAGACATTGGAACAAGTTGCCCAGAGAAATTGTGGATGCCTCATGCCTGGAAGTGTTCGGGACCAGACTGGATGGGGCTTTGGGCAACCTGTTCTAGTGGAAGGTGTTCCTGTCCATGGTGGGAGTTGGATCTAGATGACCTTTAAGGTCCCTTCCAACCCACATAATTCTATGATTCTATGAATTTTATGGCTACCATTCTAGTGAAATGTCTTCAGTATTTGTGTATTTTCCAAGAAAGCAGTCTGGTTCCAAGAGAGTGTGCAGATCTCTGCAGGAAGTTAAACATTGTAAGTTGTAACATAGCATTTTTTTCAGGATAAAGAGAGATATTGACAATGATTCTTCAATTTCTTATAACATACCAGATGAGAGAAATGAGTTTAATATCAACAAATCATGTCCTTTTATTGCTATTTATTTCACATTAATAGTGCAGCTAGAAATACATTTCAACTATCCCTTGGGCAGACGAGTCATCAATTATGTGCACTGTTAAAAGCTGCGATTCTTGATTATTTTAAACAAGAAGGTGGGACAGTTTGTAGCCTTTAACTGAAGTTTTACCATTGCTTAACTGCTGAACAAGGTTACTAAACATGATCTGCAGTTTTCACCTTTTTCCAGGGAGAAAAAAATCTACTCTATTTATTCTCAGGGACTTGAGATCAAATTACGTATTCTCATCACGCAGCTCCATATAAACTGGTTCTGCAGTTCTTCCGTTTCAGCTGAAATGAAAACATCAATTTTAACATTTCCAAAGTCAACCACACAAAGCCAACAAATATATATAATATACAAGTTTATATACTATATATGTATCTAAGTATGCACATATAGTAATCTGCATTTTTGGAATTTGGTATTTTTATTTTGATTCTGCTCTCTGGGTTCCGCTGTACTTAGCAGACCTGCATTAGTCAACAGTGAAAGAATAATCCAGTGCTTTTTGTGCCCCTTTTACCACTGAAAGGCTTGTAGAAGACAGCTACACTTCCAAAAGTGAACTTTAGAATGGAATTTGTCTTTGAGACAACCTGGCCTATGCACTTATTACCATACTTTGGTATGGTGTTCTCTTGTCAAAAATCTGAGTAGTTGAGGACTCTGTCTTATTCTTGGTTGTTTCTGTGTCTATGGACAGATAACCTGTCCCACATCGCACTGTACTGGTAGAAAGTCACGACCGCTAGTCCATGCTTGAATGTGTGTCTTGATGACCCACCCATGATGCTGTTCTTCAGAAATCTCACTCCCTAACATGAAATAATTTTATGTAACTAGGCATTAAAGCTGTTAGAGGACAGAAGTAAGCAAATGGCTGTTGTGGTTTTACCCCAGCCAGCGGCTGAACACCATGCAGCCACTCGCTCACTCCACCCCAACAGGATGGGAGAAAGAATTGGAAAAGTTACAGTGAGAAAACTCATGGGTCGAGATAAAGACAGTTTAATAGGTAAAGCAAAAGCAACATGCACAAGCAAAGCAAAGGGATTCATTCACCACTTCCCATGGGCAGGCAGGTGTTCAGCCATCTCCAGGAAAGCAGGGCTCTGTCACACGTAACGGATACTTGGGAAGACAAACGCCATCACTCCAAAGGCTGCTGCCCCCCCTCTTCCTCTTCCCCCAAGCTCCTTATAAACTGAGCACGATGTCACATGGTATGGAATATCCCTTTGGTTAGTTTGGGTCACCTGTCCCATCGGCATCTCCTCCCAACTTCTTGTGCATCCCCAGCCATCCTGCTGGCAAGACAGTGTGAGAAGCAGAAAAGGCCTTGGCTCTGTGTAAGCACAGCTCAACAATAGGTCCATATAACAAAAACATCTCTATATTATCAATGCTGTTTCCAGCACAAATCCAAAACATCTCCCCATACTAGCTACTATGAAGAAAATTAATGCTCTCAGCTGAAACCAGGACACTGGCATAAAGTGGTGAAGAAGTAATTTCTTTTGCTGTATGCAAAATCCACTTTGACCTCCACTTCAACTACATGCATCACAATAGAATGCCAGAGAGCAGCACCAACCACAAACAAGAAATTTTAAAGACCTCTGAAGAATCTGAAAAGAATATTGGAAAAAGAAGCACGCACTAAAAGTTTTAAAACATGTATTTATATATTTGTATTTGAAGTATCTTTAAAAATTTTGTTGGCAATTATTGAAAATCACAAGGGGAGAAAGTGGACTGTAAATATGATTCATCTGCTAAGGATCTAATCCTGCTAAAACTTCTCAACTGAGCAGGCCTTACTTTTGCTATAGCACTGCTAATTTCATACATGATATACAAATTATTTTCATCAAAGCAGTAAACCCAGAAAAGTTACAACGCTAGTATATACATTAAAAAAAAAAAAAAAAAAAANNAACGTAAGAAAATAAATAAAAAAAAAAAAAAAAAAAAAAAAGTGATAATACTACTTTTTGATTTTAGACAATTTGGGAATTGTGGATGCACTTCACTCTCATGTAAAAGATTTTGTGTACATATATGCCTCCCAACAAACTCTTATATAAACTCCCAATAAACATCTTCCACTTTCTGCTCCAAGCAAGAGACAGAGCTCAACTGTGCAATCAAAGAAAGCAGACTTTATCATCCAAGTTATCAGGAAAGTTATCCTGCCTGCATTCAGTAGATGTAAAAATGTAAGTGTCCTGGAAAGTGCTGGAAACAGTTAAACAGTCTACCTTTTCTTTCCTTCATGTTGAGTGTGAGCATAGAAGTCCAGAATCTCAAAAACTTTCACAGGAAGGTTTCTGATAGGTGCGCATTTAGAGAAAAGCTAGTTAGGCTTGGTCTTTTCAGCCTAGAAACAAGATAACTGAGAGAGGAGAGGATAGAGGTCTACAAAATCATTAGTGGCATAAACAAGACATCCAGCAAAAGAACTAAAGGGCATCAAATAAACATAGCAAGCTCAAAAATAAATAAAAGGAGTGATCCCTTTATCCAGTGTGTATTTAAGCTGAAGAGATCTTTTCCATCTTTTACCAAGTATATCAGGAATAAACCTGGATTCAAAGGAAGCTGATCAGGACTACAGGATATAGAGGTCCATTGGAATTGTATCAAAAACATTCTAAAAAACCCCACAAAATCTTCTGAGAAAACCTGAGCTGCAAAGCTTAGTAGGCTGTGACAGAACAAGGGTGGTGAGAATTGTCAGAAGTACTTGTCTTGCTTTTGTGCTCTAAGGCAACCACTTCAGTGCTCTCCGAACACCTGGCTAGGTGGACTTTTGTCTCACCTCTTAGAGCCATTTTCTTATGTAAGCAAAAACCCACAGAAGTAGTTATATCAACTGCATAGTAGGTTGATGGCATTGTGCTTATGCCACTGCTATCCACAGAAGCAATAAACACAATCTGGCCCTAATAATACTAATTGCAGTATCATTGCTGATAGAAATGGGGGGATACCTTCCTCTGATGTCACTAAATTGAACTTAATTTTATTTTTTCTTGTTATTAAATGAGGTGCTGGGCTCATTATGCAAATTATTTTTATCATTATTATAATTTAATGAGCATTTCTACTAACTGAGGCAATGATACACTATATGATATAATTTTGGACCTCTTTTATGAAATATTGGGTTTAGCATCTCCTTAAAAAACCAAGTTGCTGTCTACAGTAATTTAAGAATGTGTTAATTAAAATTTAGAAGACAGATCAGTGTGTAAAAACTATCTCTGGAATTTTTGCAACAAGAAAGGCTCTCTCTCTTCTGTCATATTATATTTTGTCACAAGTTGAACAGCTTGTCTTAACAATTATATTGAATAAAACAAAAAAACACTCTGCTAAGAAAGGAGAGACTAGTACGGCTGGAAGATTAACCTAAGCATTAGAAATTGCTGATACATTCCTATTGGCATATTGGTTTCTTCTCAATGTTTTTTCCTAAGGTACATAGATTAGACTGAATTTATAGAATATATATGTGTCACTAAAAGATCTATGTATCTGTAGAACCTATATTTATATTTTTCATATTCAAATCAGGTCAAAGGAGTTTTTGCACTCTCATTTGATTAAGTTCAGAAATATTATCTCAAGTTAATTTCTATTTTCCAACTACTTCAAACTGGTTGCATGAAAATACTCCCTCTAAATTTAAACGATCATTAAAAACATCTGTATAGAGAACTACATTGTTCTGTGAGCACAAAAGTTGATAAGCAGAATTACTTTATCACTATCTTAAGCAGTATCATGAAAACAAAACAAAAATGGGAGTGCAGCTGGAGGCAAACTAATCCCGTGGTGTACAGATGCATTTTCAAACCATCAATAATTCAGAAACACACAAAGGAAAAATAAAATAAAAAAAAGTACCCAAAAATCTTATCTTATTTTAATGCAATGAGAATAGTGATCGCAAATAAAAATTTAAGGAAACACATTCTAAAATGCTACTGAATGGTATCCTAAGATTTTGTGTTGGAAATTATTAAAATAAACTTTCTGCAAGGAGGAAAGGGAAAAACAGAAGGCTACTGTATCTTAAGGACTATCGTCACTTCCACCAGTCACTTCTATGGAAAATCTGTTTCAACTTTTTTCCTGAGATATTAGAGCACAGAATTGCTCTAAAATTATTTTGAGTTTTTCTTTTAAAATTCAATGTCAAGTGAGTGTCAATATTTTATTAATCTTTCCTAGAAATAAAAAAAAAAGCAACGACACATATAAAGAACTCTACTTTAAACACCCTAAATTATTAGAGTTTTATTATAAAAATTGCTAAGACTTTTACTGAAACTTCATACAAATAAATAAGCTTAGAGAGAAACATTATTATCTTAATGTTGTGGTTTAATCCCAGCCTGTAACTAAGCACCACACAGCTACTCACTCATTTCTCCCCCTCAGTGGGATGGGGAGAAGCATAGGAAAAAAAAAACCCTCATGGGCTGAGATAAAAAAAGTTTAATCAGATGACAAAGGAAGAGAATAACAACAATGTGATGCACAAATGCAATTGCTCACCACCTGCAGAGTAAAAAAAAAACCCAACCCAACCAATGCCCAATCTGTTCCAAGCAACAATCCTGCCTCTCAGCTAGCTTCCCCAGTTATATACGGAGCATGATGTTATACAGTACAGAATATCCCTTTGGCCAGTCTGGGGAAGCTGTCCTGGCTGTGCTCTCCCAGCTTCTTGTGCACCCCCAGCCTACTAGCTGGTGGGGTGATGTGAGAAGCAGAAAAGGCCTTGACTCTATCTAAGCACTGCTCAGCAATAACAAAAACACTTCTGTGTTATCAACACTGTTTTCAGCACAAATCCAAAACACAGCCCCATACTATCTACTATGAAGAAAATTAACTCTATCCCAGCCAAAAGCAGCAGTTACCCAGCTACAAAATCAAGCTGTTCTCTTAAGTCTACCAACCTCTAAAGTAACTGTAAGTAATTTTTTTTATAAATGCCTACTTCTACACCACCAAAATTATGTGCAAGCTATAAAATTGCAGTTACTACAGTCACCATATCAGTTCTTACTTCAGGTAAGCTGACAACGTTCATATACAGTCAATGTTATTTTCAGCTCCTACTATTGAGTGACCAGTGAAGTTTCCTTTACAAAGGTACAATATTAAATGGCTTCGCATCTGTGGACCAGAATATTTGCCTGTATCTGACTGGGATTTAAATACATCAGAAGGGCATATACAGTCACAGTAAGATGTCTATAACAACACACTTTCTGATTCTTCAAATGTGCTCTCAAGCAGAGGAATGAATAGCCATCTACAACCCAGCAGTTAGCCAGTGATTAAGGTATTTATCCTGCATTAGAGATGGAAAAGCCAAGACACTCAGAAGGGAAACTAACAGTGACAAAACTGAGAACAAAAACCAGATAGGTGGCATTGTGGTGATTTTTGAGCCCACCCTTCATTTCCCAGACTCTCACTTCTCTGCATCAGTTTTTATTTGAACTAGAGTACTTTTGAGAGGAAAAAAGCAACAACAATCTCAACCATTTCAGATTGCAATAATAAATTACAATGGATCAGGAAACTGCTCTTCAGACAGAATCCAACTAATGCCTAACCTAGCAGTGTTTTCCTTCATGTAACTCAGCCTCCAGTTCCTTCCTATGCACAAAAATAAAAATCCTGAGAGATTTCACAGTACACATCCCCAGAACAAAATATCTAGTGTAACTTTAATTAAAAATGCCTCTAGAAAAAAAAAATAATAATAATACTGTTCTTCAAGCACTGTAACTTTACCTTAGGAATGGAAAACTACTTCAGTCTGTTGCCACCTGAAGAAATGCTTGCTTAGCCTGAATGCTTGCCTGAACCATCACTAAGGCTGTTTGTGCAGAAATACTAACAAAAACATCGAGGCTGCTGGGGAATGATTTTGATGAGGTGGGGTTTTTTTCAAAGGTCAAGGGTGATCTATTTGAGATTATCTGGCAAAATCTTTTATTTTCTGAACTGATATATCCTTTTTTCCCTTCAGTTTAATTTTATAAAACTCAGTAGTTCTTCATTCTTTTTAACTTGAAACATATTTATGCTTCAAAATATTTAGTAACATAAACTAGGTTAGGAATACATGCATACAGAACAAAACTTACTCCTATTAGAGCAAGAGGATAAAGAAAAAAAGATATTGTAATCTCATTTCTGGTTTATTTTCACTTATGTCACACAAAGGACTGCATCTGATTCCAAGTAATAAGTGTAAATAGTCTTGAATCTGCTTCTTGGTTTGAACTCATGGTGACACTGAAATGACATTTCAAGATTTTTCTGGAGCGGATGCTACAAGCCAGACATCTCAATTGTCATGTCATGTAAAAAATATCTCACTGGACTTGCGTAGACAATGCAGATGTTTTAGGAAAAAAACATTACTAGTGATTCACTGTGGACATTTTATAGTTCATTGTGTGACTATGAGTGAAAAGCAAGCTCACATCCCAAAGAAGAATATGTCCCTGAATAAATGCAAATTAAAGATAAAATCCACCTTCAAAACCTCCTCCTTTATCTGTCTATTTCCACCTCAGCTAAAAGATGGCTTAGAAAATTCAGTGTGATTGAATTCCTCTAGCTTATTTCTCTGAAACTCACATCATAGAAAATACCTGCAGTCATAAAAACTGATTTGTGCTAAAATTCCCTTCTGGCTTCATGTTCCACATTGTGAAAGACAAGAAGGACTCCTACAGAGACTTGACAGAGAGCTCTAATTTAGTTATATTATCCCCTCTAGAAAGCAACCTGTCAAGGTAGGGCAACAAAACTGAAGCATGTCTTCTCTAATGCAAACCTGACTCATCATTTACATTTGCCCTTTAACATACAGTGTTTTGTTCCCATAAATGTAACCTCCATATAGATGACAGAAGCCCTTCATCCCCTGTGCTCTTAGAAAAAGTAATCTGAGCCAGTAGCTAGAATCAATGTATGCTACAACATACTCTTGAAGTCTAATATTATTAAGTAGATAACCCACAGGCTCACCAGGGAGAACAAAAGGGGAATTTTCTAACATACAAGAAAATTGAAAGAGTAGATAGTTTAAACCTATGGATTTCTACAGCCTATAGTGTAAAAAACTCAAGTACATCAAAGAAAACTAGGTACTGTATGTCTAAATATTGGATTATTTCTAATTGTTTATCATTTTGTATAAAGACAAAAGACAAAATTCATAGTGTTATCTTGTTGAACTAATTACTGCTGTTAATTAATAACATGCATAGTTTTTTTCTGCTTTCCTTGTTTATAAATTCATTGTCTGAATGGATCACTATATCTGACATTCACATAAAGTTGTAAAAAAAAAATTATCCAGTAAAGTGTATCAGATTATATTGGTAGCTGCATTTGTTTTCTAGATTATATGCAAAGCCAGGGGCTTTCTTCCATTCTCACTACACACAAATCTCTAGCAGTAGAAGCTGAAGTTATGGTATGAGTTCTTTTCCTGTTGATGAACAATTCACTCTGTTAATCAGAGGCCACTGTCATCACTTGGCTTTCTTTGCCTCAGAAGAGGTTTGCTTGTGTAAAATGCAGTAAATGGAGTAAACAATGAAGTAAAACGTAAAGATGTTCATTTATGTCTCAAAATCTTTAATAGTAAAGAATAATTCTTCTGAAGACCTACAATTTGGGCTAAATATTCAACAAAATGTTTAAATATTTACTGTAATATTTTTAAAATTTTTTTTTCCAATAATATACAATACTTAGCATAATACTTGCTTAAAGGTTGAAGCAGCTGGTTGCAATTCCAGAATGCTGTAAAATACATGTAACTGGAATATTCCAGCATTTTATGTCTGATTCACCTAGGTAAACAAAAAGGCATGACCACGGATTGTTTTTTGTCTGATTAGAACTGATCAAAGTTATGTTCATATATTCTGGTTCTAAACCAATAATCCAATGGTAAAAGTTGTTTGTGGCTATAATGTGATCATTTAACATGGACATTCCAAAAAAAAAAAAAAAAAAAAAAAAAAAAAAAAAAAAAAAAAAAAAAAAAAAAAAAAANAAAAAAAAAACAAACAAACAAAAAAAAAACAAAAAACAAAAACACAAACCCTACATCCTCTGTATTTCTCTTACTTGTAAAATAGAAAAAAGATTTTCCATCCTGCAAAAACAGCTTTCATGTTGTTTTTTTGTTTGTTTGTTTGCTTGCTTGTTTGTTTTTTTCCCCAATGCATTGCAAAGGTATTAGGGTTGAATTAATTTAAATTGCTGAGCTTTTACTAGCTAAATATTTTCACATATCACATTTTCTCATACTCCCAATTCACCTCATTTAATATATTCACTCTAGGAAGTAAAAGAAAACATTTCTTCACTTCAGAAAGTGGAATAACATGCCCCACTTCTCTATTTTGTAAAGGGTTTCATCTGTCATATTGATCTTCATTTATTGATCTAATACTTTCTTTTAAAAAAACCCCATGGAACTATAATGTTGCAACATGAGATGACAACGTGATGACTGTTTCCATTTGGAAACAGTCCTGTTAGCAAGTAATACAGTTTAAACATACTTGACCTCACAGAACAGAAGTTGAGTCTCCATAAGCAGTGTCAGGTAGGAAATTTGAGCAAATGCTTTTTTCCTGTTCCTAAAACTTTGTTTTCTAATCTCAAGATTAATAATATTGTTGGACAAGATTAATGAGACAGGAGATCCCTAGATCAGCAGAACAGCCTAAAGATGGCAGGTGCCTTATACCTGGAAAAGTAAGGGATATAGCACTTGACTAAGAGCCTGGGCAATAACTCCTCTCGTTTCTGTCCTCCTAAATTAAGAGGCCAGAAATATTTATTCTTGGCCATCCACCAATATCAACGTAGTGATTATGTCTCACCAATTCAGACAGAAATAAAAACAGACTGACATCAGAAAAGAGAAACTCATAGAAGAAATAATGACAGGTTGTTGTTGTTTGGTCCTTGTTACTCCTCGAGGAGCATAGGGCTGCAACAACACTATGCCACCGAACCCGGTGGGATAGTGTTGTTGCAATTTCTGTAACAGATTTTGTTTTTTACATGATTGGGTTGTTAGCCCAAAACAAAACCCCCAACCTGGAGGGCCACGGTGTAACATTTTAGTCTGGCCCGACAAGGCACGCAAGCCACCACACCACAACAAGGTAAGTGGCACCAACTAGTGGTGGAATAATGACAGGTACACACCTAAAATCAATAATGCTTAGATATCACTAAGGATGAGCACATCTGTAGAAATGGAGACTGCAGCCTGGAACATTATATTAAAATGTCTGACTAAA
>VXBL01002993.1:2440-26200 GCA_013400195.1 Aramus guarauna
CCCCAGGCTGGAGCAGGGGCAGAGTGTGAGGAGTCCTCCCCCTGAGGAGGAAGGAGCGGCAGAGACACCGTGTGAGGAACTGACCACAACCCCCATTCCCCGTCCCCCTGTGCCGCTGTGGGGGAGGAGGGAGAGAAATGGGGAGTGAAGGTGGGCCTGGGAAGGAGGGAGTGGTGGGGGAACGGGGTTTAAGGTTTGGGTTTATTTCTCATTGCTCTGCACTGTTTTTCTTGGTAATAAATTAGATGATTTTTTTTTTAAGGTGAGTTTGTTTTTCCCATGACGGTACCTGGTGAGTGATCTCTCCCTGCCCTTATCTTGACCCAGGAGACTTTAGTTACATTTGAGTGATAGAGCAGTTTTGGTGGGCACCTGGCCTCCATCCAGGGCCAACCCATCACAATTTTTTATCTTCTTATCATTACAAAACTACTGAAGACATGCATAAGTTTNAATGACCCCTTGGAATCTTTCTGGCAGTACGAAATTATTGTGGCTTGGGTATTTGGATATATTTTTCATCTTATGATCATTATAAGACTACTGAAGACATGCATAAGTTTTTCTGATTTTTTTGTCCAATGGCAGTTCAGATTATTTTTTCAACCGCAGAAATTGAAAGCAACTGAGAAAACAGCAATATTTTTTTGAGAATTTTGTCATTCAGCTAGATGTTTTGGGCTCATCATAAACTTTATTTTTGAAACATGAATTTAAGAAAATCAAAACTCAAATAATACACATGTTCATTAAAGCATTTTCTTTCAGTTTGAAACTTCAGGAATATGAAGAGAAAAATCTTGAAAATATGTATCATTTGCCAACACATGGGAAGTTTCTTAGCTGAAAAAGAATTCTAATCTGATATTTAAAGAAACCAGCCTTGCACATTTATTTTTCACATTTTGTCATTACCTTTTTATAGTTTAATTAAGTTTGTACTGAAAATTCTTTTAAAATGAGAACTCTTCCCCTCCCCTCTTGGACCAAAGTTCCTTACAGAAAACTCCTGGTAATTTTTGTTTCTATACTTGTCCTTTAGTTTGTCATTGTCACCTTTTTGGAGGAAAGGGCATGTTTTGCAGTGGACACAATTTCACCAGTGTTCGTGTCTCTGGCTTTGCGTATGTTGCTGACCTAGAAAAGCTGTATGGAAGCTATTTGTGTTGAGACAAACTGGTGCCTTACCTCATATAGTGTCTTAGGACCTTTGAAAATTAATGTTAGAGACCGAAATACGTCAGCATTGACACTGGGGAGAAGACTGATACAAAGAATTGAAGTATTTGATGATCCATAGCTGTAAGCTCTCATTAAAGTCTTTGGTCATAAAGCAGACGGTAGAGAAGAAACTGAGCAGCAGTTCTTTCTCTAACGGGTTTTGTACTTTGGCTGCAGCAACACAGATACAGGATGCCTCTTTAAAACATTTAAAAACGCATAAGGTGTGCTGCTGTACTTGCAAACCAGTGCTGCTGAATTACTTGAAGCACAGTCCCTAAGACTGAAGAAAACCCAAAGCAATTATGTCAAAAAAGCATGAACTCTTTATGAGTGAATGGTCATAGTGTTTAGTTTTCAGGTTTGCTCCTGGCTCTGTTCTCCTTCCAGAGGAAACCCTTAGCTGGTGCCCTGTTGAAGACCACTCATGGCCATGAAGCCCAGGTGTTCTCCATGAGCCCTTCAGGCCCACAGCAGACCACAAGCTGTGACACCCTGGTCCTGCTGAAGGGGATGCCATGGGGTCAGGTGCTGCTGGGGTCAAAACCTCGGCCAGGAACCTCTCTCAGCTGGGCAGGCAACGGCAGGGTGGAGATTTCCTTTTAGGAACTTGGGAGAGATCTTTACAACGTATAATGTGAAATCAATGCTGCAAGGTAAAAAGCTTTGATAATTTCTTTTTCATGACAAAAACCTCCCAAACAAGTAGATTTTTGGGAAGTGTTGATCACCAAAAAAATAAATTCTTATAAAGCAGAATGAAATGTAGTTAAAACACTGGATGAGGTGAAAGACATTAAAACCTGTCGTGGTTTAGCCCCAGCCAGCCAGCAGCTAAGCACCATGCCTGGTGGGATTGGGAGGAGAATCCAAAGAAAAAGGTAAAACTTGTGGGTTGGGATAAGAACAGTTGACTAGGACAGCAAAGGAAGAGAAAAATAACAACAACAACAATATTTATAAAAGAATATACAAAGCGGGTGATACACAATGCCCTTTGTTCACCACCCCAAAACCCAATGCGCAGCCCACCCCTGAGCAGCGACCCCTCCTCCCCAGCCAGCCCCTTTTACATACTGAGCATGACGTCATATGGCATGGAATATACTTTTGCCTAGTTTGGGCCAGCTGTCCTGGCTGTGTCCCTCTCCTCCAGCTTCTTGTGAAAATTAACTCTATCCCAGCCAAAAAACAGGACAAATCCCTATCATGAAAACCACATTTATTTTTTTTACAGTAAAGATGAAATCTGCTGTTTTAAATTAACAGACTGTACCTAAAAAAGGATATGAATTTTAACCACCACTTATTCTTATCAGTGTCTTTGCTTAACATTCTGACCTTGTAACAACAAAACCCACTTTTATTGTCTGCAATAACATTATTATTATCTGTTTTCAGTAAGTTTAATGCATAAAAATTTCTGAAAACACTTGGGATAAAACCTCAAGGATTTTTAGGAATTTTAAGGGAAAAGCATATACTTTTTTAAGAAAAAATACCAAATCCCCCAAAAATATGATAGCAATATTCTTATATATAAAATGCCATGTCTTAACTTTTCTGGTATCTTCTGTTTTCTGATGAAGCTATTAGCAGCAGGGTAAAATCACTATTTCAAAGTACAGTATTGTACGGAGTTGTAAGTGTTAGTGAGCTGGCAGTTTACTCGACATAAGGGTTACCTTGTCTTCTGCATTACTAAGCCCCAGTGAACACGTTATTCTATTCAAATTTATGTCACACCTTGCTCTGACATGTGATCAGCTTCAAACGTAGACGACTTTACTAAGGAAAAGCTAAAGAACAGAATGCATTCATAAGCAACACTTAAAATGATACTATTAAAGAATTCTTGCTAACAAGAGTACTCCCAATGTACAAAAGTTTTAAATGGCTTCTCACTGTTCCCATTAGTTTTAGTTATGATTTAGATAGAAGCCATAAATAAATAAATCTGTTCTGATGATAAAAAAATATTTTTTGACAAATGCTAATAATTTTTGTTTTCATTCAAAATTTTAATTTAACAACTTGAAATGGTTTCTTTATATCCTATCACAAACTAGCTGCTGCTGTTTTTCTCAGGAAGCACAATTTTTAAAGACAAAAACTCTGAACTGAGTCTCTCAGAAACACTTCATAATTTATCTATTTTTCCCTTCTGATTCCATCTTGAACAATAACACACCTTGTGGGTTTATGTTGATTTAAAATGGAAAAACCCACAAAACTCAGAGAAACTTAGTATAACATCCTTTATCCAGCTTTATTCATTAGTTGTTACAAAGAGTGGCATGACCTGATTTCTCTGCATCCAAATGCTTAGATAACAAAGGCTCATTGTCTGACTGCTGGAATTAGCACACTGACTGGAGAATTTACTAGTCGATTTTATTGTTTATTGCCAGGTATTTTTAGTATTTTATTTTAACTGTTTTAATCTAGCAATGATGTAGCAGGGGCATAATGATGGCATAGTGAGACCAGATAAATACACTAATAGCTGAAAAGAATAACCCTGACAAATTTTACAGTGGATCTTTTTTATGGGTTTGTTTTGGTTTGATTTACATAAACTATTTAGGAAATGCATTTTAACAAGGAGGAAAGACAAATGATCTGCTCTGAAATGGCAGGCATCTTTTCGTTTGGTGAAGAGCCCATCTTGGAGGTCAGAGATGTAGTCTCGGCTCCTGTTTCACATGTCTTATGTTTCCTGTAAAACTGGGAAAGATTCTTTTTTGCTTCACTAATCAATTATATCAACCAAGTGCCACTGCATCTGCATTGGTATTTATGCTACGTATAAATCTGCGAAAATACAATAGTAAATCACATCTTCTTTATCTGGATAACAGTAATGTAATCTTGCTGCTTCGATTTTGCTGGACTGAAACGTCCTTACCTTGAGTTGTTTCTTGCATAGTGTAACCAGACAAAGTGGGGCCTTTTGGAATTTATTAATTTACATGATCAATAATTTGCACCTTTCAGTACACACTGAACTGTGAATTCCTTGAATGGGTTATGGCCTGTGCTTCTGGAATTTTAGATTACAGGCATTTAACCAAAAACGATACTGTGAGAATGAGTAGTGTGTTGCTATTCTTGCTCATCTTTATACTTTTGATATTTTTATTATTTGTATGTTTTTCAGCTTCATTACCGCTGCTGTTGCAAACGTGCAGTTTTCTATGTTTCTGTCCCTGGATTTGGTGCAAACACACGGCGTGTTTTGGAGTGGAACAAGCAAGAGATGTTGGAGATAAGTGCCAGCTTTCTTGCTCAAATGTTTTCATGACACACCAGTCTTCCATTGCCCAGAAACCGCTGCGTGCTTCACTGTTGCATCATCTCTCCCAGAGAAGCAAATGTTAAAGTAGGGGATTTCAGTGGGGGATAACTAGGGATGGATCAGCGCTGGCACCAACCTGCACGCCTGCTGTCTCAAAACACGGCCCGTGCTCGTTGCTGCAGGAAAAGAGGTCAGCAGCCTGCTCTCCTGATTTCTGTGTTCGGGTTTACAGGCTCCCTCGCTTCTTCCCACGTGACGGTGTCGGCATAGTTTCCGATGTTGGCGTCCGTTCATTGCATTCAGGTGTCCGTGCTGCTGGACTGTTGGCTGCAATGGTTTCTTCCGGCAGTGAGTTCTAGAGCCGAGTCGCCCGTGATACAAACCCAGCATTTCCTTTTGCGAGCCGTCAGGTTTGCACTGTAGTATTTCACTGAGCATCACGTCAAGAAAACTTCTGTCCAACTTCAGTACTCAGTTTGCTGATACTTTTATCACACCTTCTTTCATTCTTTGTGATTAAAAGCTTGTTATCTCTCTCCTTTTTCAAAGACCTCTCTGTGTCACCCATTTAAGATTATAATTGTTCCCTGCATAGCTTTATTGCAGAAGTCCTCACTCACGGCTTGTGCTTTCTTCAAAATATTCATGATGACTTCAAGTTTTCAGATTGGAAAGACTTGTCATGAAAGACCTTTAAAATGCATGGAAATGTAATATTTCTCTTGCAATATTTCTCTGAGTGTCATGTTGCAGGCATAATTAAATATATTCCTGCAGGCTCATCCCTCCTGACTTAATAAAGCGTATGGCTTCATCATGCTTTGCATGGTATAGTATCAGAGTGTTTTAGTCCCTATAATTCTTTCAGCGTCTGATGCAGAATATTTCTTCTACCCCTAAGAAGACTTTTTGTCTAACATAACCAACTTCCATTTTCCTTTCCTTCCTCAGGTTCCGTATTTCAACTCAGTCCTCTGAGAAAATTTCTTCTGTATTTAATCTCCTCTTTCCCTTCTTCTTCCATAAGCGTAGTGCTGATTCAATTTTATAATGGGAAAAAAAAAAAAAGAATATGTTATTCCAGATATTAAAGGAGTTCTTGGGCTTTTATAGTATTTTCCTGAAGAGAAATCTAGCTGATTTAATAACACAACTGAAACTATGTTATGGCTAGATTAGAAAGTAAAAAAAGGAAGCTATTATAGAAATACTAGAGTGGTGTTTCTGCTCTAAGATTTCTTATTTCTTTCAGAACTAGGAGCAGGGTATATTTTGCAAGAGGGAAGAAACTGCTGAAATTTCTGATAACTCCACTTTTTATTAATAACAGAGGGCTTTAGGCCCATTAGAGAAAAATCTGCTGCCTTTCATAGACCACTGTGAAATTACAAGGATTTCACTATTTGAGGAAATGGATGTGCAATTTAGTAATCGGAGAGTCGTGATTATTTTCATTTTATGCTCATAAAAAATCTGGGAGCTTTCAACGATACTTTAACCTTCATTTTTCTTTTGGTGTCTAGCTGCCTCTGAAGTTTATCAGTAAAACTGTAATTGCAAATATTTGGCAACAGGCAATGTTATGCATTGCATAAGTTAGTTACTTTCACTGTATTATTCACACCCATTAATGAGATACTTTCTAAAACTAATCAGATGTTCTTGTTTAGTTGCAAAAATAGTTGAGAGGTATTTATAATTCCGTATTCACTATTCTGTTTAACTATATCGTTCAATACAAAAGAGAAGCCATGTCACCCATTTCTGTGACCTTTACTTCAGACAAAACTATTTTTGCTGGCTGCTGGGCGACTGGTTGTGTTACCCAGCTCCAGGTACCTAAATCTTGTCTCCTTAAGCTTCACTTACATTCGGTAGCAATAAAGAGGCTTCTGCTCAAGGAAATCCTAGAAAGAAGAGAAGAGTCAAGAGTTTTTCTCCACTGACCGTGAAGAAAACCAGCAACTATAGCTGGTATCCTTGCATGTTATGCATGCGTGTTACCTCCGAGGTAAAGAACTGTGATTACCATCTTATGTTCCCACAAAAGTATGTACAGAAAGGCAGGTCGTCTCATGATGCATCTGATCCAAACCACAAAGCAGGTGAAGCAACAGTCCCCTGGTTTAAATGTGCCTTAAAATGAACAGGAATCTTGTGCTTTCCTGGGGAATGCTAGACTGCAGTTGGGATCCGAACCTGTGCTGCTTCACAGGGCAATGCAGCTCCTATATCACATTACAGGGAAAGGAAAAGAAAATGTCCCTTTCGGAGGGGAGCATTTCAACGAGTAAGACAAAACTCCTGTATGTGCACAGCAGTTTGCAAATGCAGCTTAGTCTAGTTGCAGTGAGCACAAAGAATTACCTCTGGTGCGCTGTGTAATTATTCTAATTGACTCCCATTCCTAGACTAAGATTGTGTCATTTCTCATAGCTTTTGCTTTGTGGAAAGGCATTTTTCTGCTCCGTCTTGCCGGAAGAAGAGAAATCGACTTTCTCTGTATGTTTTGATGACAAGTCCATTCTAAATATTAGATTTTCTTCTTAGATTTGATAATTTGACATGGTTTTGACATCATTTATTCTGCTGGATATTTAATTAGAAGATCTCTAAGTCGGCTATTTAAATTTAATTCTGTGGTTAATATTGGCATCTCTCTGTTTTATGCCAGACTTACAATACAACCTCTACACTGTCTAGAATTAATGTAACTTATAAGTAATTTACCTAATTAATTTACCTGATAAGCATCCCTGTCTCCTTTTACGACTTTGTTTTCAACCGAGCTGGTGAAATCTAGTAACACTGAGAACACGCTCAGCAATATTAAAAGACTTTGAAAGTTGTATCAGTGCCCCAAGGTGGGTGTGACAGATAACGTCTCTTCTCTGCAGTGTCTGATGGATGGTAATATGTCACATATGCTTCATAAAGTTTAACAGCCTGCAGAGAAAGTATTAACCTTAAGCATCAGTACAAAAACGAGTTCTAGACTTGAATTGTTCACATCTCTTTAAAAAGCTTGTGGGATATGATCCTGGGCTTACTGCCCCTTAGACCCGAGCTGGCACAGTCAGCCCTAAGCTGCTGCATTCCCTTGGCCCGCTCGAAGCGTTGCAGGCTTGGTCTGAAGAGGAGCTGTGTCATGCAAGTCAGCGTCAGGGCCCGAACAGTCTACACCGCCAGGAAACAGAAAGAGAAAACAGTGAAGATGACATTCAGGAAAACTGCTCAGTCAGTACGACAGCAAAAAACTCCCCTCAGTACCTTTTTTTTTTTTTCCTTCATTCTTTCAATAGTGAGATTCATGGCAGCTGCACTAAAACAAACAAAAAACCAACCAACCAACCAACCAAACAAACAAAACCGAAAACTCCAAACAAAAAAACGAGAGGGGTTTGGGGTTTTTTTAGGAAGGCAACGTCTGTCCTGACATTTGAAAAGAGAACTTGTTGGACTAGCTGTCCTTCCTCTGATACAAAGGCTGGTGGACTTTTTGTTTATCAGACATGGCTATTTTAAACTACTTTCACCACAAACATTCTCCCCCTTCAGTCATTTGTTGCAGGGCAACACCCAGACTGTCTGAGAAGAGCAGAAGAGGGTATTTGGAGAAAACTCTGAGTGCACTTTCAGCCTTTTCATCGCAATCTTTCCTGTCTCCCTCTGCCTTGCAGCTCTCTGCTGGCTTACGTTGCTGAAAATGTATTTTGGACTTCATTGTCCAACAGAAGGGACAGTTTCTCTGCAGAGCTGGTACATTGGATGTTTGCAAGGGCAACAGCACTTGTTTCAAAGGGATATCCAAATACGTTTTCACTGTGTCAAGGTGTCTCTGAATCCACAGTATTTCCTCTGCGTGAAGTGCTGTCAGCTGATAAATCCCTGGTCTCCTACCCCGCGCTCTTCCCTGCTGCCTCCTCAGACTCCCCTGACACATTAACTTCCATGATGGGTGAGTTCGGCTGAGAGTATCAGCCCTTTAGGAGAAAGGCTGAATGAAAGCAAGGCATTTCAACCCGCTCTGGTTTATGTTCAGCCTTACTTTCAAAGGACATTGCAGTTTATGTCCATTGAAGCGGCAGAAGGAGAACATTTTCCCGGTTGAATGGGGGAGGAAAGAAAGCTTTGCATGAGGCACGGACAAATCGGTAGCTTTCACGCAGTGTACTGGGTCTGCTGAGATGGAGTTAATGTTCCCCACAGCATCCCTCACAGTGCTGTGCTGTATCTAGCAAAGTGTTGGTAACACACCGGTGTTTTGGCTACTGCTGAGCAGCGCTGGCATCACCAACAGACGGGGGGTGGGCAAGATCTTGGGAGGGACACGGCCAGGACAGCTGACCCAAACTGAGCAAAGGGATATTCCAGATCGTTTGATTTCTGCTCAGTAATGAAAAGCTGAAAGAAAGGAGGAGGAAGGGGCACCATTCATTATTTATGACGTTTGTCTTCTGGAGCAACTGCTACACACGTTTCCCTACTTCCCAGGAAATGGCTGGATATCACCTGGGGTTGGGAAGTAGAGAATAAATCTTTTGGGCTTTTTCCTTTGCTTCCTCATGCAGCCTTTTGCTTTTGCTGTATTAAACTTCCTTTATCTTGACCCACGAGGTTTTCACCCCCCTCCACCCCAGTCCTGTTGAAGAGGGCAGTGACAGAGCAGCTCAGTGGGCACCTGGTGTCCAGCCGAGGTCAATCCACCACACACATGGCTGCGATGGCAGCTGGCATCACGGCATATATACAAGCAGTTTTCAGTAAGGAGCTGCCTCACTTTACGGTCAGGAAGCAGTGTGGCACATAGAATTGGGAACAGTGGAAGGAAATGATAAGAGGAATAATCACTTACCCAGACAGACAGAAAATAACAAATTGGTTTATTTGCCAAGTGATTGAAGCATTTGTGTTGGGAGGAAACAGTGAGCTTTATATCCCTGGGCCAATTTAGAATATGTGTTTTGATTGTGTCTAGAAAGGAAAACAAAGGGAAGACTGGGAAAACCTCACCCACAACTGAGCCGATTTACCAGTGTGGGCATTTTCTTCAACACAACAGCACTGGGCCGAGCTCCTCACCTTGGATCAGGCAGAGGGAAACACCTGAAAACAAACTCATCATCATTTTAAAGGAATCTATTAATCGTTCTGCCACCAGATGTGACAGGATACACAGCCACGTACTGACCAAAGGCCTTCCTTTTTGTTACCAGCACACTGTTAAACACGGTCTGTAAATGTCTGTGAGGACGAGGACAGACGGAAAGTCACCTCTGCAGCAGACGATGCTCCTGTCCTGGCCCTGGAGCAGCCCCATGTGATGGGGAGCCTGGGGGAAGCTTCATCACAGAGCACAGGCACTTACCCAGGTATTGAGCAGAAAAACATCACCTTTGAGGATTCTGCAGGTGCCTAACAGCTAGGCAAGCTGTATAAAAATAAAGAAGGTGTGGTTTTGTGTTTCACTTAATCTTGCTGTGGTTTTTCTGCTCAGTTTGTTCAGTCTGTTCGGTTAGCAAAACCAAAGACAGTTGCTCATGTGTCATTGTTACTATCACTGTATAACTGGGTTTTTATGAGTGTAATGAGTGGAATGACCACAGCTTGCTAAATTTAATGTAAGACAGCAGGAATTTGGGAGGCAGAAGCCGTGGGATGGATGAGGTTATAACTGCCCCTTTTCCATAACTTTAATGTGAACGTTTTCTAAAGTATTGGTTCTACAGTGTGGAAGTGCTGAGGCTATTAATTGCATTTAATACCACGTCTATACATTACTCACTTATTTAGAAAGGGAAACAGAAAATTGACCTCATATTTTAGTCGTTAAACCATTGCAGTTGGGTGTTCCAGATCCTTAATTCACAGGTTTTAAAATGTATTTACTTTTTATGTTAATAATAACGGGTTCCAGTGTAAACCACATTTTACAGAGGGAGTCCCATGACGAGATGCTTCAGCAGTATGCTGAAGTCCCATCAAGACCGCAGAAGACCCAGGGCGAGGGAGGGCCAGTTGATGTGCACGGGGCAGGACTACCACCCAGAAGGATGGGTGGGGGGAGGAAAGGGCCAATGCGGCTCCCCTGCAATTCGGGCAGCAGCAATGGGCAGCCCTGCGCTGGTGGGCAGAGCCCTGGAAACAATACGAGCCCTGAGTAGGACCGCCCTGGATCTGAGCCCTGGGCGGGAATCACAGAAAGCCCCTCTGCCTGGCTCCCATCAACCCTCATGAATAAATATCTCCATGTGAACAATCACTTTGAAGATCTTATTTTTGCAACTGACTTCCACAGTGTTGACCTCAGATGTTCCATAACGGCAGCTTGGACCACTGGCTGTCTAGAAAATGAGAAGCCAGACAAACTGAGAAACTGAAGTATAATGCAAATTGAATTTTCTCAAGAAGGTCAGGTGACATCCAGTGAACAGCAACAAGATTGTCAGGAAGTGAACAGCAACGTAAGGAAGTAAAGACCTGGTGCTGGAAGCCCCTTTTGGGAAAAAATTTCTGACTCCTGCAAATGACAAATGTACTTGCTGATCACAAAAAAATATGTGCAACATGGAAAGTTAGCAGGTGAATTTAAAGAAGGTTAGATTCTACAAAGATGAGTGGTAAATAGTATTAAAGTTTTGCCACTGCCACGAAGGGAGGAGTACAGGACATGATTTACCAAATAGTCTGGCAAAAGGCCAGTGGCCTGGTGGTCTGTAGAGAGAAGTGTTTACAACACAAAATCATTCATCTGACTCTGGTTTCAGTCCATTACAGAGAGGGAGATGATCTCTTGTTTGTCATTTATTTTATGAGTCACAATGTAAAATGCATACACTTTGCTTTCTGGCTCTTGCAAGAGAGTAATACGAGTGCAGTATTTCAAGTCTAGTGATGACCGACTATCACGTTTCCTTAGTAGTAGTATCAGCAATTATTACTGAGCTGAGATCCAGAATCCCAGGAAAAAGTTTTCACTGCTCCCAGCGTGTTGCTGTGATGACTCTGTTTCTGTCAATACCTCTTCAGAAAAAAGAAAAAAAAAAAAAAAAAAAAAGGAAAGGACAGGGCAGGAATTCAGAAAGTTTTCTGACATATTCTTGCTGCACATTCAAAAGTATTTTGAACGAGCTGTCTGTTTTCTGTAGAAAAATATGGTGGTGGTATTAAATCTATTATCTAAGGAAAATATAGGTTTAAAGTAAATACTTCAAAAACACAATCAATTGAACATATTTTTTTCTTCAAAGATACAGCTTTAGAATGTCACTTTGGTGTTAACATTTTTGCTTCGTATTAAGAAGTTGTTATACCTTCAATTTATTCTCAAACTGGGACTAAACCCAATTTGGAGTTGTTGTTAAGAATGGTCTTGAAAGTAAATATAGGTTTCTCAATCTCTTTGAAAACAAATATTGTATCTCTTCCTGTCCCTTAACATGGATGGGAAAGTTGAAAAAACCAGCATTTAGCTTTTCTGAGAAGAAGCATTTCTTAAGGGATGCAGAAGGAAATGCTTTGCGTCCAGCTAAACGTGGGAATTTGAACATGTACAAAGAAATGGACAAATTCATCCTGAGAAATATTTATGTCCTTTATGAAGAGATTCAATTTCTGTAATGGGTCGATAGCAGCTTATTGGTTGTTAATATATTTAAAAGGACACTTGAGATGCAATTAGCTGCACTGACTGCAAAGGGAAAAGTTATTGCCTGTATGACAAGACGGGGAGGATTGAAGGTAGTCCAAATATTGACTACTCTGGATAGGCTCAGTAGACTCAGTCTTTTTAAAAAGTTACTAATAGAAATTTAGATTCCAACTGTGTGAAATTAATTGATCTTCTTTCTTTCTGCAATATCCAGGTTTTGTGCTAATTGGATAATGGTTTCTTACTAAAACTGAATCTTTACCAAGGATTTTCAGCAAATAAAGAGACAAAATGAGCTAGTAGATAGGCAGAAGGAGGTATTTTAGCTGAAACTGAGAAAAAACACCAAAGTACAAGTAAAAGATCTTTGGAAATCCAGTACCCTTGAGATTAAATCAGTTCTCAGATTATGTCAAAAACATTCCGTCTTTGTTACTAAGGCATCCAGTTTCACCTTCCTCACGCAGCCGGGCAGGGGCACAGCCTCACCGCAGGCAGGGTCAGCTCAGGCTGGGCAACGGGTGGGTCGGTCCTGTCCAACCACCCCACACTTACAGGAGTGCAGGGACTGCAGCTAAACTGTGGCACCACAGGCTGGCATCCACGCAAAACATCCCCGTTCAGCGGAAAACATTCCCACAGAGCGCTGCCCTGCCGTGGCCTTGCTTTTTCCAGGATTCAGTCAAAATCTCTCCGTGGATGGTACTGCAGCAGCTCAGACTGGCACCGGCTAAGGGATGTCTGCACCATCTTCTGTGGCCCAACCCTTTCAAGAGCTCATGCTCTCAGATGCTTGTGCCAGTCTCTGTGTTGCACTGCAAACCTCCTTTTGCTCAGGGTGCAAAGCATCGCTCCTGCATCGGGGCTGCGTGAGGGTCAGGCGTGGGGGGTGGGAAGAAGCCACAGCGAACGTCCCAGTGTCCTCATGTGCCCCGAGGGGAGAGCCAGCGCCCACCACTGATCCTGGCTCTGGACAAAGCCGAGCTCCAGCTTACGTGATGTAGGACTGCGAGCAGCGTGGAGAGTGTATGTTTTTCAGTCACAATGCAACTCCAGGGACTGCTGTGCACGTGGTCCTTCTCTGGTGTGAAAGCAGGCTGAGGGTGGATTACTCTAGCCAGAAACAACGATTCTCATGTATATTTGTTTTTCAGTCTGATGGGCTGCTTTCCATGATAATGTCTTAATTTTATAAATCTCCCTCTTTGGACAGTTTTGCACCTAATTCTTTCTCTAGTCTTTCAAAATCCCTCAGAACAGCCACGGTTTTTCCCTCTCTCTTTCCTTTTCTTCCGCTACCCCTATCCCCACTTGCTTTTCTTCGTTATTCTTTTGTCTCTTGAACCAAGAATAATGATGCTGGTGGGCCTGGAGAATTCTTGAAACAAATGAATTCTCCTATTGCCCCATTCTCAGCATTACTTTGGGTTTTAATCACGTGCAGAAGGTGCTTTTTGCCCCTCAAGTTCCCCTGACACAAACATCCCTCTTAGATATAAGATGCATGAGATTTGTGGTGTGAATGAAACTGCAAGTCACTTCGCTGCTGTTTCCCACTACTCGACAATAAAATAAAAAATAAATTTAAAAAGCACCCAAGAAAGACTTTTTCTGTGGCTGTGATGAATGCTCAGAAGCTTCTCTGTATAAAATCAGACTCAGTGTAAATATAAAGAACCTAAAAAAAAATGGAAACAGGAAAGTTGTGACAGAATACTTTCAACACAGAAAGCTCCTGTGAAACCTGTTTGTAAAGCACAGACTGGGTCTCTTGGAAGTGATCAAGCACACAAACCTGCAATAGTACGTGAGCTTTGCTAAAAAGCTGAATAACAAATAGTCGTTAAATATGTACCCAAAAAGGGAAAAGCTACTCCAATAGATATGCTAATTTATGTTCCATCATATATACGTGCCCCCGTGTTATGATAATTATTGGTTTGTTCAGCGAATGGTGTGCCAAACATGCCGTGACACACAACTGACTTAGAGATTTGGATAAAGACGCTCCCTCGAGAAGAAGGTCGGTGCCCTGGGTACACAGGTTGTGTGTGTCTGGCCTGAGTTTTCACAGGGGTCTCAGTAAATTAACTGAGGCAGTCGAGTTCCAGCGCTTTTCCCTGGATGCTGGGTACCTGATTCCCCTGGGTGCTTTTCACAGCTGAAGTAAAGAGATAAATTGTATTATTAGCAGCCAGCAAAGGGTAGTTGTCTCAGAGGGAGGAACAAAATGAAATTTAACCTTGATGTTCCTGTCCTAAAAATTTCTTAACGTTGTCTTAATCATATAACTACAATAACTGGTTTACTGGGGGAATAAATGAACATTACAAAAACACAGGATCATTCCAGTTCATGGCACAGTTTGAAAATAATTGTGGGTTGATTTTTGTTTGGTTTTTTTTTTTCCTTTCCAAACAGGAATAAAATCAAAGCCTTTAATTTTAAATAAAATAAAATAAAATAAAATAAAATAAAATAAAATAAAATAAAATAAATAAAATAAAATAAAAGTGAAACATGGAGAAACAGACACAGTTTTGATATATGAAAAATGTTCAAAACAGTACATGACTGAAATCTGATGAAGCGCAAGGTAAGAAGCTACATGTTCATGGTTTTGCTTTTATCTAGTCTGAGCTCATTAGTTCATCACATATTAACTGAAATTAGAACCCAGTTTCCCCTCTCCCAGGGGCCAGGTCTTTGCCCAACAGTCAGTAGAATAGGAATATGTTGGGTTTTTTTTTCAATTCCCAGTGTGGCAGAAATCTTCTGTGAAAGTCCATGTTGTCCCAAATCTTCTGATCATCTCCTGTTAGAGGTTGTTCTTTGTCAGCCCTTTGGCTGGCCGGAGGTTAACATTTCAGGGAGATGGATGTCTCAGTATCTTGTACATCTAAGATCACCTTGCTCTCCGTCACTCTGCCTTTTGAATGGGGAGCGTGCTTGCCGCGGTGACTGATGATATTTTAGTCACAAAGCCTAGCGATCAGATGTTCCTGCTGATATCAACATCTTTATCTGCCTTGGATACAGCAGAACATGGAGATGCAGCTACAGGATCAGGATTCTAATTTTAAAAGTGGGCTTTATGCCAGAAACAGAAACATGAAATCGTTCTTACTGCTAAGCAATGAAGAAAAGAAGGTACTTTTAATTTTTTTAATCATTTTGACAAAAGTAAGGGAACATGAGGCATAGGAAAAAGAAGAGACATGAAAGGAAAGCAAATAAAGATCCAATTCAAAGAAACTGGCTAGACACAGAACAATCATTCTTCATTCAACAAGTACAAGAAAGAAAAAAAATAAAAATAAAAAGGAGCCGGATTTTTGGCCTAAGACACTGAACCTACTGAGAGAGATTTAAATGAAGTTGTGGAGCAAAGTAGGTCTAAGGAGTCTTTTTACTGCCTCATACAGAGCTAGTCTCTGAAGGTCAGGGAGAACGTAGAGAGAAAGCTGCCTGGAAAACCAACAGGTAAATGTGAAAACAGTCCTAAACGTTCCTCAGAGACACCAGCAAACAACATTCTTCTCTCTCTTCCTTCTTCCTCTGCGTAAAGCCACATGTTCTCTCCATTCTCCTTTCTTTGTTGTTATAAGACGTATATGTCACCTGTTGATAGCCTGAAGTCCTGTCTCAGCTGTAGAAAATACTTAACACCATCCTCTCTGCTATCTAAAGCCTCTCCTGATTCTCACATAATGCTTCCTTCAGTAAAAGATTATGATGTTCCAATACATGAAAAATTTGTTTTGTTAATGTTATTTCTGGCTGACACATTACCAGACTACGGGAAGGTGGTTTGGGCAAGGGAGGCGTTATGCACTATTGCTATATAAAAGCTACACTGTTTTTTCAGTCTGCCACTGTGGTGTGCATTCAGTATACTTTTTCCACACCAGAAAGCCAGCCTTCCTGACGGATTAACATTACAGCTTGGGGTTTCTACTATATAGAAAGTCAGTTTTATTTTCCTCCTTCTGAAATTTCATTTTGTTTGACTTTATGAACTCTTTAAAGATATACTCTTGCTATTCCCACCTCTGTGGGAATAATTTCCACCAGTAATTTATACTCATGCACATCTTGGACCTACGCTGATTTGATTTTTTGCTGTTCCAACATGTTTCAGGCAAAACGTAGAGGGGTTTAAGTGATGAATTTGGGGGTTTTGAGTTATTGGTATATGCATTCATACTCTTTACTACTTTCCTCCCGTTCTATGACGACTTAACGCTTTGCATTCTTCAAAATGACATTGAGAATGAAGAAACAGAATCCAATATTTGAAGAAATTTAAACTATCCCATTAGCTCTGCCTTAAGCAACACGTACCTCAGCCATGGTGTGCAGAAGTACCCGAGTAGTCACCTCCCAAACCATGTCCCTGCTTCATGCAGCTGTGGGAGCTATAGTTTGCCTCAGCGCAGGCCTGTTTCCATCTGACCTCATGCTGTATTTTGGCAATCCACTTCTGCAACTGTCGTCTGTTCAGCTGTAATTTTTTCTTGCCTTTAAACAATGGTCACGCTTACTTTTCTGTTTCTAATATTCCCAGTCATATTTATCTGATCAAAGGCTAATGAGGCATCCCAATTACTCATCAGTTCCTTCACTTTAAAACAAAATAAAGCTGTAAAAATAATAGATGCACAACTGTCATGGTACCTGCCCAGTTTCTTGGTTGTCTCATGTATGTCTGGATAACTTAAAAGTATCTTTTCCTTTCCCCCCCACCCACTTATAATAATACTAAATTGGTTTCCTATCTCCATCTGTCCATCAGGACATGGAGGTGGGAAACAAAATTTTAAATTTGCTATGAGAAAAGATTTTGTTTGTTAAAAAGGGTACATTAGATCATTTTGAAATTGTTATGGAATTATTAGCAACAACAAAATAAACTTAAAGAAAAAGAAACACACTCAGATTTTTTAAAATACTTTGTGACTTTTCTTGCTTAAGAAAGGAAAATACAGTAAAAAATAAAAAATACATTATGACTTTCCTGGCTTAAGAAAGGAAAAGAAAAAGGTTCAACTGCTATTTTCATTCTACAGAAGAAACCGGGGACCTTTGGGGTTAAGGCTGTTTTTTAGTTGGTTTCATCTGAGTATTGAACACCTTACCCTTGTTTCTCAAGGTACAGCAGATGTCGTGTGCTGGACTGTCATTTCAGTTACAGCCAACAAGATCTTCTCCTTGATGGTCAAATTCTAATTTCCTTAGTTTTCTTTTTATGAAATTAGAGGACCAAGAAGCCGGATTCCCTCTGACTGTGTCGAATATCAGCTGGTTTGTGGACGTGTACAAAAGGTACATATATGTTATAAAACATGATGCTTTACAGCGATTTGAATTCCTATGGGCCCAACAGTAAAGGAAACTACGCTAAACTACAAGTTAGTGTTTAACTCAATTTAATTGACCATTTATGTCTCATATAATTTAATATTTTTAATATTTTCATTTCTGTTTTGTTGTTTTTGAGAACTGACCCAAAGATTGCATTATGTAAGGGGGAAGATGCTATATTCACATTGATCGCGACATAATTTCAACCTTTATTTTACTTTAAATGGCAATCTAGCACTCAGAGTGCCTGAAGGACAACTAAAGCATCTTCATAGGCAGAGTTTATAAAGAATTTCCTGCAAGATCTCTGTCTGCTTCTCTTTTCTCTCTGCCCTAAGCACATCACAAGTGGTCTAATGCAACTAGCAATTTCCCCATAAAATTTAGCTCTTTCTGTTGGGGTGCAAGCTAACTTCTCACAAGTAGATGGATAGGAGAATGTCTCCTGCATTTGTGGAGCTGCAAATTCCTCGAGTGTGTGGAACAGACACTGCGCGCTGCCCTCTGACCGGCAGACGAAAAATGTTGTTTTGTTTCCCCCCACACTTTTTTGTTAGTCATCGGATGCTCTTGTCATGTTTAAGGTACTATCAGAGAAGAGCAAGGAAGCCCAGAAGTTCTTCTCAGCAATGAATATCCTGGGAGACAAACGTTTACACTGGGAACGCAGACAAAGGCTGAGATACAGCAGCAGCATCCTGCTACAACATCAGCATCCATCTGCCTGCCTGCAGTTAAATGGCAAAAATGTTCATAAGGATTAGTATCAAGCAAACCAAAAGAATTCATACAGATTAAGCCTGCTTGTGCTACAATGTAGTCTTCAAGTCAAAGAGGTAACAAAAGTACTACTAATATATAAAACCCATGAACCATTCAGATTGGTTTGGTTTTGTTTGGTTTTTTTTGTTTTTTTTTCCTTTGTAAAGAAGTGTCACATACCAAAAGGACTTTTCTCTCTCATCTGTCTGTTGATCTAATGTGGGGCATATTTCTCTGAGAAAACGTTATACTGAGAGCACAAATGGTGGGAAGAGAAACTCTGTCTTGGCTGCCCACGTTCACAAATGTGAGCGAGAGATGGGCACAGGCTGCTCTTCGCAACAGGAACCTCTTTGTCATCTTAGGAAGTCCCTTGGCAGAGTCGTGTGGCTCCAGCCCGGTGAGGCTGAGACCATTTCTCATTCTGCCGTCATCCCAGTGTGACTGGACCGCTGTGCCTGGGGAAATGCAAACACCCTTGTGCTTTCTAGTGTGAGTACGTTACTCACCATGTCAGTTCATTTCCCTTCTCCAGCCCCGGGTCTCTCGATGTCTGCTGCTGGGGTCACTGGGAGTGCCAGTCACCATCGAGTCATGGATCACCTCGTCAGGGCTCTCTCTTATGGGGGACACTGCCCAGAAGGTTCCTGTTCCTCCAACCTTCCCCTTAAGCAGGAATTACATAGCATAAAGCATCTAAAGCTGAAAATTGATGTTTCACGTCTGAACAATATGGGTGATTTACAACTTTCATTACATTTAATAGAAAGACCAAAACATTTGCATTTTAATTATCCTTCTTCACTCACTCCAAATCTTATCAATGAGCTTCTGCATATAAATTCTGCAGAACGATTGTCTTAATAGACTAAAAAAGTCAATAGAAAAACCCAGAAGGAATTCCTCTCTGCCAACAATTCTCTTCACATTGCCTTCAGCTTTCATGCTTTTGATCAGCAGAAAAAAAAGAAGAAAGCAAAAAGGAAAAAAGAAGAAAGAAAAAAAGAAAAAAAAAGGGGCTTCTCTGGAGCTGGGTGCTTTCTTACAGGAATAACCTTACTCGTCCTGCGGTGAGCAATTGCACCCTGTCTCTGTGAGCTGCAGTGTGTCCTCCAACCACTAATTCTGTTTCATGCTGAGGTCTGGGTAAAGCTACAACAGGATGGTATCCACCAATTTAGATGTTGAGTAAATTCACTAAAACTCATTGCTTGACAGATCCCTTCTAGGGCTCATGTCATCCTGTAAATATACAATTACAGCCATCTGCAAAACTCTGATGGCAAATGTATTTAAATCTTTCTTCAGTCTAATTAGAAACATTTGAAAACACCTTTCTACAATAAAGTTCTCCCCACTAACTTTAATAGATTCTTAGTCTGGAAAATATCTGCAATGATATTTTTTATATTGGCAGCATATTGGACAGAATCAACAAAAGTAGTTGTTTAACACCTTGGGCTTTCAAGTAACTTTCTTGGACATGAACTGGGAACGTGAGGGCAGGAAAGGACTCTGGATCTCTGAGGATAATGAAAGTGAAGTACTAAAGGGATCAGATTTTAATAAAGGAATAATCTGGATCAAGAATGAGTTTACTAGTTAAAAAAGGCTTTTCAGGCCTCTTTGTCATGTGGTTGATTAAGACAAAATTCCAGAAACTGTTTCTTTTTGTGGCTAAGGTAGCTAAGACAAATCCTCAAAGAAGGACTGAAACATTTAATTATTGAGTTCGTAGTAAGAATATAAGTGGGAAAATTAACTTAAAATTAGAATCAAACTCAGATTAATATCTCATTCTAAAGGCAGAACTCATCAATCTTCAAAATATGACAAAAATGTCAAGTGTAAAATGCTTCAACATGCCAGAGGAGAGGAGGGAAGTTTGGGGGCTTTGTCTGGGTTTTGTTTTTATTTTTTAGATGAGTGTTGCATTGAAAAATTGTTTGCTGCCATACAGCACGTAACAGAGTTGCTGGATAAAGTGTTGTGTTTCTGCTGAATATTTTATGTCCAGGGCACCATTCATAAACAATTTACACTCTGCAGTGAGGAGCAGCACAGCTGTGCCCACGCCGCTGTGGTCAGCACAACAAATGTGTCTCCAACATAAGGGGACACCTGGATGGTACGTGGGACCTGTGCTGAACTGACAAAAGGGCAGAGGAAGAACCGTCCCTTTGGGCGCTTTTTGCTGGTGCTGATCACTGCCAGTGCTGCTAATTGGCAGGCTGCTAATTGGTTCAGCAGTTTCTGACACCCCTTGTCTCTGCTCTTCGCTCAGGGAGCTGGTGCTCCTCACACCTGCAGACATCTCCAGTGCCTGTCCCTGCAGCGGTGGGCAACGTGCTGCACCAGGAGCCCTTCAGTTACTCCGCAGTCACAGAACCACCTCCTCAAACCTGTCTGGTGTGCAGAAGGCAGGGAAACATGTTTATTAGCATGTCCTCAGTCATGCACCCCCCTTTCCTAATGATCTCATGGTCCTGGTACTTATCTTAATATTGGAAGGAACAAGCACCTTCAAATAGTTACCTTTAACAAACAAACAACAAACAAACAAAACCTGTCACAAATTTTTAACCTCCTTTGCCTTTTCCCTTGTCAATATATACATTTATCAAAAATATATGAACTCTTCACAGCATGCCAGTACAACTAGGAGCCATCAGAGTAGCAGTGACATTGGAGGTAAGTAATAGACTGGAATACCTGGTATCTTCTCCAACATTAAAACTGGCCTGCATGCAACACAGGACACTTGTTTCTGACAGCTAACATTGGTGGATGCAATGAAGGAAAACATTTATTTTCAGTCTCCTTTCAAATCTGATCTTTCTGCTTCCCAGGAAGACCTGTCTGTTGTCTTGGTGTAACCATCAGAAAGCTAAACACCTGGTGCATGTTCGATGCTCTCTTTATTGTCAGAAGAGACAAGAGGCACATTCCTAGAGGGATTCATCCGAATTCAAGGTAAGTTGGCTCATGCAATGAAAATACCTACATGTTCCTCTGAAAATGGAGGCACCCTAAACCTCAGGATGAAAGAATACCACCACAGATAAAATAGCATAAAATAGGAATATATACCGTAGTCATTAGAACTGATATAGAATACCTACATGAAAAATTGAACTCTACTTCTATTCTCTAATGTAGTGATATTCTTGTTCTGGAAGGCACCCTAAAGGAAAAAACAAAACAAAACAAAACCCAAAAAAACAGAGGACAAAGAGTGAAAAAGTTCTATAAAAGAATATTCATTCTTGAGAAGTACTACGAGGAAAAAAATCTTCTCTAGTGGGAATGAGCTTCTCACATGTGGGACCTCTGCCTAGTGCTATCAGACACAGAATATCCATTACTACCCATAGCCACAGAGTGACAGCTTTCATTTCTGATCCATTCCTTTTGTTTTGAAGATGAAAAAGAAGGCATATGGAAAATGAGAAGTAGGTCCTATGTGGCTATTGACAGACAGAAAACTAATCAAGCATGAGCTCAGTCAATGAATTTCATTGGTAATAGGTAGGACAGGAACACTGCAGAGACTGGGGGTACTAAGAAGCAAACGGCTCAGAAAGGGTTGGCCACTGTATGACCCATGCAGTGATCTAGCTTGTTCTGTGGTATGATTTCCCATCCCTCTTTATAGATGTATAACTGGTAATGGCAGGAGAGTCCCAAGAAAGTAGGAGGCTCTGCTGAGAGGAGCGTCTAAGAAGCGTCTCCACTAGTGTCTTTGTGACAGCTACCATCTTGGCTGACACGCTGTGGGTTGAACCAAGACACCCTTGTCATTTAAAGTAAATAAATACATAAAAACAGAGTTCCTGTGGTTTCAGCTAAGGAAATAAGGATGCCTGCTGAGAGTCTAACAGTCACACATCATCTGTGCAGTCAGTTTGTCATACACACTGTTGGGAATGAACCACATCAAAGACTTGTATATCAACAACACTTCAGCCCAGCTTTTCCTGCTGCTGTTCTCCTTGGGATTTATTGGCTGAGCAAGAGGAAAAATTCTAAGAACCTCATCTCACAGGCAGAGTATTTTAAAACCTTTTTGTGGGTCCCTGGTTGATGGAGAAAAATCTGGATTTAAGGATATATCTGTGTGGGTTTTGAATATCACTATGAAGAAATGAGAGAAAAAAAATAAACCAACAAAAGAATAAAAATTAGGAAAAAGAAGAGAGGCACCCTTAAGCATGCCTAGTCTCGTGTAGGTCAAATATCTGCCTAAATGTAAACACAATTTCCATCTCAAGTTTTTCACCTCCTGTTGCTTTGACTGGAGTGTGAGTTTCACACATTTATGAGAAATATGGAAACCAATTCCCTAATTTTGCCTGATACCTCTGTATACTTGTCTATACTTAAGAGACTCAGGACTGACAGGAGATCTTGTCAGGGTCTGAGCTGTTTTTATCTGACGCTGCAACATCCCATGACAGCCATAAAACCTGAGTGTACCCCATAATCCTACAAAGCTTTTCCTGCTGAGGCTGACCACCATCCAAGGGAAATGTCCCATCCACCTTGCTCTGTTTCCCCATCGTGGGAAGAGCACAGTCTAATTCCTTCTGAGTCTTGCTTTCAGGGAAATCCAGTCTGCAGTGTGCGTGGTGAGGTGTGCTGAGGATCACATTTCTTCTTGAGTGGAGCGTTGGTTTTCCTGTTATCAACACCACTTCAGCCTGGTTAAAATGTGATAACAGCACTTCCATTCCTCCTGAGACTATTTCGTAGATCCTTAGAGAGAAAATAGTTTGTGCATAACACTGGCCCATATTAATCCCTCCTGAATACCTCTGAGGCGACAGTTTTAACCCAGGAAATGGAGCATTGTACACCCACATAGCCAACTCTCCTCTTGTGATGAAGTGTGTCTATTTGTAAAACTGTGCAGAACAGCTATAGCAGTACAGATTCATGACCTATCTTTGTGTTTAAGTAAAGACAAGTTATTCCATATGTTTTCTCATATGTTTTCTTATATAAAACCTTAGTTGCAATGTGTTTCTGAATAAACACTTAATACAAAATTATCTCTGTAATAATACTGTTGAAAAAATATTCTGAATGTATTGGTTCCCTATGTTTTTAGTTCAGGTAGAAGGAAAATATAAATACTACATTCAGTGAAATTAAGTTTGAAACCTGCCTCTGCGGCACCTCTAGGGTATTCTAAACAACAAATTCACTTTTAAAAAATAATGGTCTAGTCACACTGAGAAAATATAAGACTAGACTCTGAGCTAGTATAAATCATAGCAGATACATGGAAATTGAACTATGCTGATTTACATCAGCTAATGGGTCTGACCTAGGATTTTGTGGCGGGTTGACCTTGGTTGGATGCCAGGTGCCCACCAAGCTGCTGTATGACTGCCCTCCTCAGCAGGACAGTGAGGGAAGAAAAATTAGATGGAAAAAACCCTGTGGGTCAAGATAAAGGCAG
>VXBL01003017.1:0-23438 GCA_013400195.1 Aramus guarauna
CCAATCCTAGACTCTCTTGGTGGTCCTCCACCAAACTCATCTAGTTTGATGTCTTTCACAGAACATCTAACAAGTTCTGTGTAGAAGGAAATAATCACTTCCCCTCAATCTTCTGTTTCTGTTCCTGTTAATACAGCCCAGGATACCGCTTGCCTTTGCTCACAGGATGCACTGCTGGCTTGTGTTCTGCTTTCTGTCTGTCAGACCCCAGCCAATCTTGCAAAGCTGACCCCCCCAGGCAATCTTAGCCTGGGGCTCTTCCTTCAGATGCAGGACTTTGCTTTTGATTCTGAATTTCAAGAGGTTCCTGGCAGTCAGTCCCTTCAGCCTTCCTGAATCTGAGGTGATATTGACTCCTCTTGTTCACAAATCCTGCCATTTTTAGCACAGAAGGTGGTCAGGTTGGTCAGGCCATGATTTATCCTTGGTAAATAATCTGCTGACTGTTCTCAGTCACCACCTTTCCCTATGTCCAGAACATCTTCCATGAGTTTCCCAGAGACCAAAGGGAGGCTAACCAGCCTGTGGTTCCCTGGGTTAAACTTTTGGCCTGTTCTGAAGATAGGTGTAACATTCACCATTTTCTAATCATTACGGCTTATCCCTGTTCTCCACAACCTATGGTAGTAAAGAACAGCCCCTTGAGAACATCACAGTTATCTTGGTGCTCTTCAAAGCAGTCTGTCTGGTCCCATGGGCCTGCATGAATCAAGTTCGCATTTGCTTAAACATGTGTAGCAAGGCAATTCACAGGCCACTCAAGCAAGCAATGCTTAACAAAGCCATCATGGAGAGAGGTTAAAGTATCATTTAAGGTAGAAAAACTTCATCCTATCAATGATTCAGGGCAACTACTCTATATAAGCTGCTTTTAGATAAATTCTAACTTGTTTACTTCTTTACCCAGTCAACCATAATACTACCCATCATGATCACGTGATTTTTATGCAATACATTACTACCCCAATAGGGTTGTTGGTAGTTGTTTTTTTGTTTTGGGCTTTTTTTCAGTCCTTTGAAAGAGCCTTACATCTTGGCTATGATTTTTGCTCTGAAGTCTTCTGTCAGTTACAGTTTAAAGAAATCTCTAGTAATCACAGAATATCTTTTTTTTATTAGTTTAGGGTGTTTTGGTTTTTTGTTGTTTTGGGTTTTTTAAGTACCTCTATGCTTTCAAAAGTATATCCATCACATTAGCTGACAAAAAATAGTAAGTTTTGCTTCTAAAAAAAAAGTGATGGCAAAAACTGAGTCCCTGGAACCCATTCAGCTGATCAGCAGTTAGGTCTATGAATCTGTTGCACATTAGAAAGAAGTTTAGCCAGAGGACTGAAGGCAAGCCATTAGTTCCTTCTACACAGAACTTGTTAGACAGCACCTGTCTAACCTGTGTTTTGGTTCTCCCAGTGCAAAAAAGACCTCAAACTAGGGCCACCAAGAGAGTCTAGGATTGGAGCACTTCTCCTGTGAGAGGAGGCTGAGGGAACCAGGCTCATTCAACCTGGAGAATAAAAGGCTTCAGGGAGGCCTAAGAGCAGCCTTCCAGCTCCTATGAGAAGATGAATGAGATGGAATCAGTCTCTTCACAGTAGTGCATGGCAGGAGGACAAGAGGTAACACACATGTTGAAATAAGAGAGATTCTGATGGGTATGGGTGAGGGGGATGTCCTCCACCCATGAGGACAGTTCAGCAGTGGAACAGGGTCCCAGGGTGGCTGTGTGGCCTCCATCACTGGAGACTTTCAAATGCTGACTGGATATAACCACCTGGTCTGGCCTCATGGCTGATGCTACACAGAGCAGGGCCAGAGAACTTCTGAGATGCCTTCTAACCTGAATTATATTATTATCCTAAACTGTAACAATTGAAAATAATTTTGAGAATGTGTTTCTTATGCCCCAACCATTATGCTTTGCTTTTCTTTTAGGCTGAGAGATGCCTAGGTTAGAGTCCCTTTATCTTTCTTCTATATAGTTGGTGATGTGGCTTAGGCTTTTGATTGTACTAGAATACAAAAATAGTGTAAGGAGCTTTAAGTATATCTTGTAGATGTTCTATGACATGACACATTGGAAGCTCAATATCTATTTGGCTACATGAAGTATCATAAAATGATAGACTATAACCTAGATTTGTACTGGATCATCTGCTTGAAAAAATCATGGCGACTTACTAATATAATAGCCTGTTCATGTATAATTGTAACAGTGACTATTGCTACAAAGTTGGCATTATGAAAAACAACTTTTTGTGTTTTGAATCAGACTGATCCTAAGTTTGGGCCTGGGTTGGAGCAGAGGAAGTATCCTGTTAAGTCTGGCTGTCTCCTTGGCCCAGCAGAATCTTCTTATTTGGGGGAGGGAGGTACGGTTGACATAGCGACTAGATAATATTTGGTATGAGATCTCAAACAGCAGAGAAGATGCAAGGAAAATGGGAAGAAACATATGGAAGGGATCCAGCATCTCTTCAGCTAACAGAGGTACTGGATCCCAGTCACAGGTTAGCAGCTATGTTGGAAGCATGGCTTGGGCTTGATTATGTGGTGCTAGGTAAACCAGCTAAGATTGTGGCTCTTAGAAAAGATTAATTTCCCTTTTCTGCTACCTTCTGCCTGTGGGCACTTGCTGCTTACCTGCCTTGTCTAGTCACCAGACCCTTCTGTGAGGTGCTTTAACTTGTTTGAAGTATCAGAAAACTAATCCATATTACAGGAAAGAAAACTGAATAGAAAGCTTATGGAGAAGTCAGCTTGTCATTCCAGAGCTGGTGGGAGGGGAGCAAGCTGCTATATTGGATAAGCCTTGTGTGAAACTGCCCTCAGTTTTGTGTGTTCTGAGTGCTTGCTAGACCTCCACCCCCCTCTTCCCTGTGAGATGTTAACTGTCCTGTTTTGAGAAGAACAGACTGCTTGTATTTTTACAATCTTCTTCATAGTTCAGTTTTCCTTAAATCTTAAGTGTGATTTGCCTGTAACTTCAGACACAACAATTCTGATAAATCAGCAGTAAGGTCACACTTTCAGAACTTATAACAACTATGCATAATCAGTTTAAGTTCTTTCACTAGATCTTCCTCTTCTATGTGATACCATATTTTCCATTTTTGAGATTAGTTTTAGGATCTATGTGAGTTGTCTCAATAGGATGCTCTGTGTGCGTGTGATTTCTAGTCTGAATTCCCTTCTGCTAAATGTCCTGGGCTCTCTAAACTTGTCTGCTTCAGTGTGATTTGTGTTTACTGAGAATAAATGGATTATCTGTAGGTACTACTTTGGAGTTGTCTCAGTGGATTAGAGTTTTTCTCTTAATATGCTTTGAGCATTTAGTTGTTAAATTTAGTATCTTTAACTTGACTTCCGAAAACTATTTGTACTCATAGGGTAGCTATCTTCTGTTACTGTTGCAGTATTTATGAATCAGGCAGCTCTTCAGGAAGAAATTTCCTGAAATTGCATGGATTGTCAATGAAACTGTCAATGGTTCAGTCATGCAGTCTGGCAGTGCCAGTTGAGGGAGTTTGTGTCCCAAGTTGCTTGTTTGCATTTGTTCCGTTGTGCTGACAAACCATTCTGTGAAACAAATCAGTGAACTGAGATGGCTGAAAAAATAACTCTGTCAAGGGAGCTTTTCTATAACAGGAGTTGTTTCACAGCAGTTGTTACAACTGGAGGAGTACAGGAGTGTGAATGACCTTAACCTGTCAGTGCTGCTGAGGAAAAAGACACTTGGAAACAAGAGGGAGAGTGCTCAGTCTTTTTAATCCTCCAGCCTCTTCACATCTCTCTCCCTAACTTTTCCAGTTCTTCCTTCTGTAAGATTGCTGTGCAGATACAGGAGTCAGAGACACCAAATGAAGACTGAAATTTTCTAACCTCTAATGAAGAGGCTAGAAAATTAAAACAAGTCAAAACTAACAGAAATCTGATTTTGATAAATACAATGCTATGCATAGTAAGTTGTCATGGTTCACAAGTCAGACTGATTTAGGTAGCTTACCTTTAGAGGGAGTTCACCATTCCTGTTAATGAAGAACGACAGTTATCTGCTGCTGCAGCAGCATATTATAAACTAATTCATTAAGTAGATGAATAGAAAGTCTTCTATTTTGCTTGAGAAAATCTATGATTATGATCCAGACCCCAAGGTGAAAAGTCAATGAGCATTTTCAGTACTCCAGAAGATCAGCTTCTGAAGAAATAGTGGAAGCGCACTTCTATTTTGAAGTGTATTTCAACTTGCAGGCACATTTTAGTGACTCTCCCCACTAACTTCTGAAAGATTGTATGGGCATGTAAGTACTCTGCGTTTTAAGTACTTGAGTAAGAGTACAGCCGCAACAGGTTCAGTATTGAGTAAAGGATATAAAGCTGAGGTAGGATGGACATGCTGTATGACATGCAGTGTGGCTTAGTTGTGCAAGTTAAATGAGGTAAAGTAGATTTTTATATTGGGTAAGTTTTTCTGAAAAACAAGGCACCTGTTGGATATTTTGCAATGAGAAGTTCTTAGAAGTTTTTGAGATGGTGTGGAAATGTTACTTAAAGGTTACTAATTTTGTTGGCAGCTATAAATGGTATGGTAGGAAGGTGCTATGGAGCTAACTTTAGGGAAGACTTGAAAGCAAGCTGTGGAAAATGTGGAACCTCTAATTTCAAAATTGGCAAGCAAGAAGTTAACCTTGGTTTGCATTTTCACTTAACTTCCAACAGAAATTTTATTTTAATAGTGTGACTTTTTGGTATTTCACTAGAGCAGAGCAGCAAGATAGACAAGACAGTTATTAACATTTTAGGCATGTAGTTTTTGCACTGGTCTGCACAGGATTTCTTGTGTAGCATTTCCAGAAGGCACTTCAGACACCTACTTTAAGTAACTTATGGCTTGCTAATTAAAGTCAACTTGTTGAAACAGTAGCTCTTCCCACTTAATCTCCATCAAAACCATTGAGGGAATGTTTCCCTGAAGAGGAACTTGTGATCCATGTGGAAAGCAACTGTTAAGCTAGCTCCAAGTGTCAGCCTATTGTGATAACTAACCCTATTTTCAGTCTATGTGTTAGATAAACCATAAACTGCCACAGCAGGAGCTACTTCATGAGCTGTTTAGTCATCACTTCAACAGTGCCATCTCCCACAGAGGGCAATGTGGACAATGGAGAAGTGTCTGCTTTATTGGCTCAGATATTTACTGTGTGTCAAGATCCTTCAGTGTCTGAAGTAGCTATTGTGAATTTAGGCTGTTGTACAAGTCAATGTATAGACTCATTTAAGTGTTTTGTGCCAGAAAATGACGCACAACACGTTTTTGTTATAATTTGAATGGAGTTATGGGACAAACTTCTGTATCTAAAAGAATGTCACATGCTTTTGAAGACTTTTTAATATAAAATTCAAAAACCTTGATTTTTTTTTTAAAAGGAAATCTGTAGTAGATTATGTATAATAAATTGAGTGTGTCTTTTTGCTTATTCTGTACAAGTTCTTTCACACCTTTTTTCAAGTACCGGAGAAGAAGAGACAACATTCCTGCCTTTTAGCTGCTTTCTATAGTCTCTTAAATCAAACCAGATAAAAAGCTGGAAAGAAAATCTTTGAGCCTCTAGAATAGTCCTGTTAAAACACTTGTTAAACTGTTTCAAGGTGCACTAACAAACTTTCTTTAGATGCTGGCAACTTATTGACCAGCTTAATATGTAAAATCAAGTTCATAGATGTAATTTGAAGTATCTAAATATGTTTTGTAATGATTAGTCCATTCCAAGGAAAGCTTTATTGACTGAGATCAGGTCATAGTTTCACAACTATTTCTAGGCTGTTTTGATCAAGCCTTGTCTAGCCTTTGAACATTGCTTGCTTTGTGTGAAGTTGGATGTCTCTATAGTCAGAAAGGTTTGGGGAACTGATGAACGTAAAACCTTTTCTCCTCTCTTGATTGGCTGACTTCAGACACATTTATTTCTGAGCCTGTTTGGTACTTGAGTGTATAAATGATTGTACAGGTACAAGGGAGAGAATAGAATGTGGTTGCAACATGTTAAGGGCTGGGACCCTGCTTCAGAGGCCCTTGCAAAAAATTTAAGTTATTTTATAAGATAAGGGACAAAATCTTGTGGTGATGTACAAAATAGGGTAAGTTTAAATGATTAAATATTCCCATATAGAAAGTGTAGAAGCACTTCAAGCAACTGAGTGACTGGATAGTGAAGTGGCAAATGAAGTCTAGTGCAAACAGAAGTAGTACACGGTGGAAGGGGAAACAATAGTCTGGGAGCAGTTAGAATGAGAACCTGCAGTTTCTAATAATTCTTTCAGATTTTTAACTTAATGCCTGATTGCACTGTGTGTGTGAAGAAGCTATGGTTGTTGGCAAGGAACAAATAAAAAATGGCCTGGACTGCCGTGTTATTACCTTGTTACTGTAAACTTATTTTGAATGCTGCATGTATCCCATCCCATGTATCAGAGGTTAGAGTAAAACTGGGAAACAGCTTTCACATGAGAAGTAGCAGAATTGGTAGGATTCTTTATCTCAGAAATATGGCTGGGTAGGTCTATATATCGTTACTGGGGCACAAAGGGAGAAGATAGAAAATGTCATTTTCTTTTCTCATGCAATGATAAAGGGTGTCAAATGAAGTGACAAGGTGCTAGCTGTGAAACAAGCCCAAAGAAGTGCTGCTTTACAGGTTCAACAAAACATGTAGGAAGACTTGCAGAAGAAAATACCATTAATGACTAAAAAAAATTAAAAGCATTACTGCTTAAGATCATTGGATCCACAACCTGTAAGAGACCTAGAGAATGTTTGGGAGAAGAGTGATGTTAGAAGTTTTTATCCGTTCCGCTTGTCTTCCCTAGTCACCTGTCTGAATATTTTTGTATTTGGGATAAGACAAGACTTAAACTGGTGACCCAGTTGTACATGAAGATGCTAGAGTTGTTGGGCTAGGCGGAACACTCATCTGGACCATTATGGCTGCTCTTACTGTCATGTCATTGTTTAGACTTACACTGATTATAAATATGCTTAAAACAACTAATTTTCTTGTTGAACCTTCTTGCTTTGAACTGTTTAGTACAAAAAAAGTCTGCTGTCTAGAATAACTTTTTGCATTTATGCATATTGTGAAGAATATTCCTTGTGCATTATCTGGACATTTTTCTGTATTTTATTCCTTTACTTGGAGCATAGTGTTTGGTAGCTAGTCTGACATAAAAACATATTCATACTTACATGATTCCACAATATATAGCCTATACATGAAGAAAAAATGATTCTTGATTTAAGTAACTTAGAATTCTGAGTTTTGTGTGTGAAGAAAGGTTGTACATGAAGATGCTAGAGTTGGGTTGTGCAAGATCTTTTGGGTTTTTCTTCCTTATTCTTTTTCTGTCTGATTCTAACAGAGAAGAAAACTTATTTTACATTAGAAATTTAACATGTAGAAATTCTTCCTGCACTGGAAAACTCTACAGCTGTGCTTAGTGGCAAAGTGTGATGCTGTGTTGGAGGTACTTGAGTTAGTATAGGCCTTGAGTTGGCATAACTTTCCACTTGATTTTCCTCCCCTATTTTTTTTTGTTGTGTGGGATTGGTTGTGTTTTAGGATTTTTACTTGTTTTATTCTGAGCAACTGACTGCTTACTACTGTGTTAATTGTCAACATTTCTAACTACATTGCTCTCCCTACCAAGGTAATGTAGTTAGAAATGGCTTAGGACCTTTTTAGCTACTGTGGAATTTTAGGAAATTGTTAATGATGTGAGTGACTAGTGTTTTGTGTAAGTAAGCCTGTATTGAATGTTTTTGATGTGTTCTTTAATGTTCTGGTGACTTCATGATGAGTCTGAGTAAGTTTGTGTCTCACTATCCATGTTTACAGCAGTTGATTTCATAGAAGATTTTTCTTTGTATAAACTTGTTTCTTTCAAGTTTTGTAGACTTGTAGAATAGCAGAGGCATTGCTCCTAAAGGTGTGTAAAGTCTGAAAACATGACCAGGTTTTTAGTCACCTGAAGTTCTGGAGTTAGCTTAAGTGGGTTCTAGCTGTGAATAATTAATATTAAAAATACATGTTTTCTTACTTAACCTAATTCTGATTACCTTTTCTCTTTTTTTCCCTTTCTTTAGAGACTCTACAGCGGTGGGTAATTCACTGGTCCATAAGCGGTCTCCTTTATGTCGAAGCCATAAGACCTCAGCATCTCTGACCAAGCTGTCGTTACGTGATGGACAGAAAGCCAAAAAGCCACTGTGTAAATTTGAAGAAGGTCAGGATGTCCTAGCTAGATGGTCAGATGGCTTGTTTTATCTTGGAACTATCAAAAAGGTAAACAAGTTCTTAACTTCATTGGAGTCTTACAGTATCACATGTTGGTTAAATATTACACTAGTATTGTCTCAGTGTTACAAATGTTCTTCTGTTTATAGACCTTTTACTCATGGCTTCCACTGTATTTTTGTTTTTCAGATAAACAAACTGAAACAGAACTGCTTCATTATATTTGAAGACAGTTCCAAATCCTGGGTTCTCTGGAAGGACATACAAACAGGCAAGAACTTCAGTGAAGTAGTCATTGTTTGGTATTTTACTTGTTTAGATTATCTGTTAAAATAAACAATTAAATTATATTCTTGTATCCTAAAGAGCAATATATAGTTTAGTATGACCTAGGATCATGAATTAAGCAAATTAGGAAAAAAACTCAAACCTTTTCAAACTACTCTTTATCATTGCATTACACTTTGTTTTGTTTTCACATAACAATGTGCAGGGAGGGAGAACACTTCTAAAAATAATCATATTTGAGTTTATTTGGATGGGAATAGAATATAATACTCTGTCTTGACAGAAAACTCCAGGCCCTAATTTACACCGAGTCTATGTCCTCCTATTGTTTTCAGTTGAAACAACATGACGTGGAAAGAAACCAAAGACTGCAAAATCCTAGGTTTGAATGGAGTTTTCACATTTAAAAGTAACCCCATAACTGTTGCACATCAGAAACCATTACAGATTTTGGAGTATTGATGTGATATAAAGAAATATGCAATTATCAAGTGAGACATCTATTGTATTTTAGCGTTGATTTTTTTTTTATATTCCCCCCCCCCACCCCCCCCCGATATTTGAGGAATAGCTAGTATTTTGATAATCTAAAGCTAATGAAGTGTGGATGACAACTTCAGTGACAATTTATTCTGAAAATCAGTTACAATTTTCTCATATAAAGGCAATGGAAGTCTGGTCTGGCTCTCACCTATTCTTGATGTTTAAACTAAACACTTTATCTGCTAATGGGAGAAGCTTTGTGTTTATAATAGCAAAAAATCAGCTGCTTTATTTCTGAGAAGCTTTTAAAAAACTGCTGTTCTGCTTCTGTATAGTACTAGTTTATGATCTTTGATTCATTTATCACAACTATCAAATTTTAGTGCATGTGTGATAACATGTAGATTAAGTAACTTGTATTTTAATCCAGATTTTTACATTGATATGTTGTATAATTGGAGCAAGGAGTACTCTTGTTTCCAGTTTGCAAGCTAACTTTTTTTACCTCTACTGCTACTGTGTACTTTTTGTATGTTTGCAGATATGTATAAGTAGTAATAACATATTTCCTAAGAGTGTTGGAGTTTTAATACTAAAGCACTTTGGGCAGATCTGTCAAAAAGATACCTACCAAATTGTGCATAAATTTACATGAAAAGAAGCACAAACTAATGTAAATACAAAACATATCTATTAGTGGTCCAGATAAGATTTGTTTATACATAATTTTTTAGCCTGCATTTACATTCTTTATTCAGTTATTTAATTTTCCTTGTTGATACTAAGGAACCATGGACTGCATAGTAAATATGCAATATATAGCTTATAAATATCCAATAGCTTATGATTAGTGATATGAACATTTGTAACATGTTACAGTCCGTACAAAATGTCTGAATTTATTTTGTTAGGAAGCTAGCGTCTAACAACATGTTTCTACGGTGCACGGATCTGTAACTGAAATTACAAAAAAAGCCATGTGTGTGGTAGCCATTCCAACTGCAGATGTAACCTGAAAAAAAATCACGCTTTCGTCTTTGTCTAGGAGCCACTGAAAGTGGGGAAATGGTCTGTACAATATGTCAGGAAGAGTATTCAGAAGCACCGAATGAAATAGTTATATGTGATAAATGTGGGCAAGGTAACTAGATTTTTTCTATTTACTGCATTTTAAAAGATGTTTTGATTTGTTTTATGAAGGAGGATATTTGCCTGGCTATGACTGACTGCTCAACTGATCTTAAATTTTATAGCCCTTAGTGGCTATTAACAGCTCAGTGAATAATGATAATCCATGTTAAAGTGACTAACATCTGTTCTGTAAGTAAAGTTTATTTTTTCCACTAAGAAAATTTAAAAGGCCATTCTGAATGTGTTTAACAAACTTTTTGATCAGATTTTTGGCACTTAATGATGGATAATGCCTTATAGTTGCATAAAATGATGTACAGTTAATTCTATGTAAGCTTCTTTGCCACTTAAATAACACTTTGATACTTTTTTTTTATACAGGTTATCATCAGCTGTGTCACACACCAAATATTGATTCCAGTGTGATTGATTCAGATGATAAATGGCTCTGTCGACAGTGCGTTTTTGCAACAACAACAAAGGTGTGTTTCTAGAAAAATGTTTCTTAATACATCCCATATTGCATGCATACTTTGTTTTTTGAAGTTGAAACAAAAAAATAAAACCTTTTTTTCTTCAGTGGTTTCTTTTTTGTTAACTTTGATTTGAATGGAAGCTTCATGTGTTGGGAGCTAATATTTTTAGAAATAGATGACATTTGGCTTTCAATTTATTTTTAAACGAATTATGCTAGCATTAAAACAAATATAAATGAAAGTATTCTACTTAATTTGAAAGCAACAAAAGTTTGACTAAAATCAAAGTATTTGAAAGTTTCAGAAATATATTATTGTTTTAGTAAATTAATGTATTTGTTTTGGCCCAGAGGGGTGGTGCACTTAAGAAAGGACCAAATGCCAAAGCACTGCAAGTCATGAAACAAACATTACCATATAACGCAACAGACCTTGAGTGGGATGCAGGTCATAAAACCAACGTCCAGCAGTGTTACTGCTATTGTGGAGGACCTGGAGAGTAAGTAAACAGATACGTAAGAACTTTTCTCCATAATGCAGCTGCAAATTTTGGCCCTGATCCTGTAGAATTTTACTTGTGAACTTGCTAGTTTCTGTTTCTTTTGTGTCCAGGTATTAAACTTGATGCAAAGTGGAATTTTGAACTATATATATTTTTTTTAAATGTCTCACAGGAAATAAGCTATTAATGGATTTCCTTCTCCCATCAGATGTTTTGATTTGTTTTAACTTTGTCACGTGACCATCATATAACATCACAGTCCATTCTACAACAAGCAAGAATATATTTTTTTGCATTGTTACTGTTAATGTATTGAAATTGGAATTTTGCAATTCTAGGCAGTGTTTTTCTGCTGCTAAATCAGTTCTGTCATTAGTCACAAATTTAAATGCTTCTAGAGATTAGTTTATTAAATTTCGTTGGAATAGACAGCTGTTTGATTCCACCATGACATCATACCTCAGATTGTAATTATTGGTGAGGGAAAGACTTTTTCCCCTCTTATGGTATTACAGAGCCCTCTGGTTCTTTCTTACAAGAAAGGCAAGAAGAGGACTTAAGCAGGTAGAGATAACTACTCGGGTGCCTGCATGGATGAGTGAACGAATAACATAGCATTGAAGATTTGAAGTCAAGGCACGTCGAGCATCCTACAAAGAAGCAAAGCTTTTGAGTTTATACTCACATGACAGACCTCTGGTTTGAGAATTTTGCAGACTTAGACAAATATTGCCTTTAAGTTTGCATGGTTCCTTTTCTCAAGGGAGAATCTGAAAAAGGGGGGGGGAAGTGTAAACTGAGGTTTGTTTTGGGGATTCAAGTAGTTGTGCTTTGGAAAATAACAAAGAAGCTAATCTAGTATGTGAGAAGGAATTTATATGGAATTACTGAATTGTTATTGTTGAGAATTAGAAGGTGGTTATCAGACAAAATTACATTTTTATTTTTTCTTTTAATAACTTAATTCGTCCTTTTATTAGTCACTCTACTATAGTAATGATTCATTATGGAACTCGGTGTTACTGAAATATCCCTACAGATGACTGTTTTATAAACAGTGAAAATGTCTGGATCAGAAGATCCATTGCTATTTAATTTAAATGTAATAAAGAACAATTTTCAGTAGCTTTTTTAATACAAGATCTTGTTTTCCTTTCTGTTGATGAAGCTGGTATCTAAAGATGTTGCAGTGCTGCAAATGTAAGCAGTGGTTTCATGAGGCTTGCGTGCAATGTCTCCAAAAGCCAATGCTTTTTGGTGACAGGTAAGGAACTTAAGTTGTACTTTATGGTTGTCTTTATTTAAAATGTGGAGGGAATGTCACATGAGCTTTAAAGCACCTGTAATACAACAGTATTTTCAAAAAATGGGGTGACTTTTTTTTTGTGTAGAAGATTATAGGAAATAAAGCATGTGTTCAGGTGCAGGAAAATGCAGTTCTCTACCTCAGTTTAATGAAGGAGGGTGAGAAGGTGGAGAGGTAACCAATGGGTAGTTACATTCAAATTGTTACTGACTCCACTTTGTGTGGAAGTACTATAGGTGCTGGGAGACTGGAACCTTTAAAGCAGACCACTTTAGTGGGCCTGTAAGTTAGATAAGGGCTTTCAAGTTCACATTGTGTAGAGTGACTAATCTCTTGTATGCAGCAGGTATTCTTCAAGGTAGGCTGTCTGTGTGTGTACAGTTGTAGCTCCCTGTACTAACAGTATAGGGAACTGGAGAAAGTTGGAAGGATAGTTAGACTGAGGGGAGCTCTGTACATCCTCTGCTCATGTCTGATGAGTCGAGACAAAAGGAAATTGTAAAGAGTGCTGGTCTGTGCTTTTATATTAAGAGAAACTTGGAGCAGATGAGCAAAAACTGGAGAAGGGAATCAAGGAGTATCTCATTTATCTATTACACTTTCTTTTAGCTGTTGCTTGTGTTAGAATGTTTGTATAAAGGAGCTGAGTTAGGACCCAGACATGCATGGGTCCTTTAAATGAGTGCTTACACTGGTGCACAGGTTTCTGCATTTGAGAGAACGTAGTGGGGACATTACAGAGCATCTTCACTGGTATGGTTGCAGGTTGAGGAACTTAAGGAGCATGAAACAGTGGTAGCAGGATAAAATTGTATCTGGCCTGGTACTTACCAGTACAGATTGTGGAAGTTGTTAAAGGAAGGTGGAGGACAAAGGGACTCCCAAATATTATATGGATGTGTTTTAGCCTGCTTAACTTTCACTTTTTCGTAAGTAGGATGTTAAAATATTAAAGTGTGTGTATGTACAGACACACACAACCCAGACACATGTACATATACATATGTATGTATTTTTAGGTTTTATACGTTCATTTGCTCAGTTTGCAGTTCTGGACCAGAATACCTCAAACGTTTACCCTTAAGATGGTAAGTATGACTCTTAAAAAAAAAAAAAAGTGAGTCAAATACTAAGAAAAGCAGAGTATATATTGTGATTCTCCTTGCAAAAAATGAAATCCACTTGCTATCTTGAGTTGTTTCCTGAGTTGTTCTTACTTCTTTATATGAACAGGGACAACTTTTGCCTCAAACTTTATTCTCAAATGTAGAGATATATTGCAATTGCGTGCTCTTGGGATTTATTCCTGGGATTGTTCGGTAAAGTAGCAAGCAACTACTCAGTTGTACGTGTAAGGATTGAGATACCTGAATGGAGTCTTTTTTGCAGGTTTAGGATCCTGCCATTAGATAAGCCAAATGTAGTGAGTACTAGAGTACACATCTTGACATATTTAATAATAGATTCCTTGATGTGACTTCATGGTTAGTTGTAACTTGAAATCTTTGAACTAACCCATATTAGAAATCATATCCAATTTAGTTGATGTATGTGCTCACAAATATATAGTGGAAATTACCTTGTTAAATGTTAACTCACTGAATTACTTGCGTGAATTCAGGACTTACTTAAATATCCCATGGTTTAGACCAGTTTTGGACTTTAACAGAACATCATGACAATGAGATGAGGCAGAGATGAAAGTAAGATTCAAAGCAGAAGGAATCACTTGAGTAAGAGAAATGACAGGAGACTTCATAATGTTCCCTGGTTTGCGGCTTTTAAGTTGTGCTTTGTGTTTCTCTAACTATATTGTACTAATATCTCTTCTACTAAATTACTTCAAAGAAAAGTAATTGGAAGAAAAGGCCTTTTTCTCTGTTTTTATTCAAATATTTCTGAATTCTAGGGTAGATATAGCACACCTATGCCTTTACAACCTAAGTGTTATTCATAAGAAGAAATACTTTGATTCGGAGCTTGAACTCATGGCCTACATTAATGAAAACTGGGATAGGTTGCATCCTGGTGAGGTAAGTAATTGGAATACTCTTTTTTTCTTGTTTTTCCTCACGGTGCATACATATGTCCTGAAAGTTAGTGACCTATGAACTGTTTTATTCTGGATGTTAAATCTTTATTAGCTTAAAATCTGGTAATACCAAATAATGAGGAGACTATCTTTAATTTCCTTGCAGAAATAGAATGCTTTTGAAGTGGTATATGCTTTTCTGAGCTGTAAATTTTTCTCAAGTGGTCCTTTTTCCAGTCTGATTCTGCTACTTGTCAAGGCATTTTGTTTTTAGTTTACTACTATACTAGTTATTTTTCTAGCTATTTTATTTACTGGGTAGTTAGCATTAAATGAAGTCCATTTCCCCAAGCAGACTGATCTCATATCTAAGAGGAGCATTGTAGATATTTGTTTCTGCATGTAAGGTTGGAAGCAAAATTTACGCTTGAATTCAAATTGGCATACTGCTAGTAGAGCACCTGCTTTTTTCATGCATGAAAATTGTTTAGGGTTTTGAAGTTTAATACAGATGACATATGACTGGTTTGACCTTTTTAATCATGAGTACATCCTACTTTTATACTTTTTTTTCCAGTAAATTCATACATCTGTAATCTACCTCTACTAGCAGACACAATTTGGGAATCAAATGTATGTTCTTGGTTTGAGAAACTACTTTCATAAATAATGGAAAATAGTTTAAGATACATATGTTTAGACTATGAGTGTTAATATTTTGTTAGAAAGACAAGCAAACACTCAAGTATTAGAAAAGACAATTAGTGTCATTATGAATAGACATCTAGTTTGCTTTGGGTTATATGGTAGCTCTTAGCTAAGTCATATCAAGTAAATAATTCTGTTATATTAAGTCCCAAGCTTTAATTTAAAAAAAAAAGCTGCACAAAATGTGATAATTCTCATACCATTTTTTTCAATGGAATGAAATGTTCTGGCTGTCTTACTGTTCAGTTTAACAAATGCATAAATGGTGTTTAATTTTGACTTTTGTTTCCCTTAATATTAAGGGAAATGTGGAAGAAATTAATGATTGTTTATTTCACATAATATGAAATTACATTACATCTAAGGAATATTACATCAATATCTGGTCAGAGCAGCTGTGGTGTGGTTGAGGAGAGTGGAGCTATCTAGCTTCCATTGACTTGGAGCACACATGCAATTTTGAAGTTGAAAGGCTATAGTCCTCATTGTGCTGGTCTTCCCTTTCCACTTTCAATCCATCCACACTCAATCTATGTGAAAATCACATAACTAAGGGGGAGAAAGAAGAGGGGAGATCTAAAATAAGGAAACTCACCTCTTTAAGTGGTACTTCCAATTCCTTAATATTTCTACATCTTCAAGGAAACTACTACTTCTAAGTCTGAAGACTACATTTTTGAAGGGGTAGATTTTAAATAAATGCATAAAAGCTGAGTTGAGGAAATCATCAAGACTTTATTCTGAAAAGATCTTAAAGGTCTCTCACTAAGTTGGGAAAAAGTATGTCCTCAAAAATTTTGAGGCAAATGTATTTTACTACTTTAACGCAGTTTCTTTATTAAACAGGAATTAGTCGAAGAAAGAATAACATCTATAGCACAATGGTTTTAGGGGTTTTGTAATATTCTTAGCTTGCCACTGTTAGAACTGACACTTTGGCTTCTTTCTCTAGCTGCTTATAATTGAATAAGAGGAAAAGGTTTTTAGCCGTAGGTAAGATAAAAGGTCTGATAATTCCACCTATGCCACTAATTTTTGACATATTATTATTTATAAATATATGGCAGTTTTCTGTAGTCAAGTGCTGCAGGGTTGCAAGACCTGTGGATACCAACGGATTGTACTGAATGCCTATGGTGAAGATGTGTAAAAATAGTTGTTAATTTCTTTGGCTAAAATCAGTTGAATACCTCACTTAACTTCGGTAGTCAGGTAGACTGACTGTGAATCTTGCCCAAAATTGTGTTAAAAGGTTGTTTTTTATGAGTGTATTTACACATTTATTTACCGGTTAACAGATTTAATCCTTTAAGCATTTATATCTGTTCTGTTTGGTCAGAATTGCATATTCGTTAAAGTATTGGAAGGTGGTTTGGTTTTGGTTTTCTTAGCTGCAAATATTGTACAGTCTGCTCTGTAGTAATCATGCTAATAGAGAATTAACAAACAGTTTAAGCTTCGCTATTAAAGATAAATTAACAGCAGAGCCAATAGGATATAAGGTCTGGAACATTTTGACATGGCAACTAGAAATATAGTAGCTTCATTGGAATTAAAAAATGGCTGTCTAAATATAAAAATAAGTAATCTTATTTTAAATTCTATTACAAAAAATATTGTGTCTGCTTCTTTATGGTGACCACCATACTTATTCTGCTTTATGTCTCTAATTCATAAGTATGCAGTCTTTCAGAGAGAAGATTCCACGTTTTGGTAGCTTGATAAGGACTAACTACTTCAGGCTTTGGTGTGAGAAGGGAGGTTAGACTGGGTTGTAGCAAAAGAGGTGTGAAAATGGATTTACTTTTTTTAATTCTGATATCTTTTTCTGAGCCTCTTACATTTTTTGTCTTATATTGAGTAATGTTGGCAAAAATGGGAATTAAGTCCTATGGCAGGATTTTGGTTAAAATGATCATCAATAAAAAAAACTAAGTTCTTGCGTCAATATAGTTATCTTCTGCTTGCAATCCCGATTAACTTGGGAGTACATAATACCACAGGACTCTTGTTCAAGTCTTGGGAGGGCAAGCTAGTATTATGTTCTTTGACTATACAAAAAAATCTTTGAGAGATTTTTCTTGCACTTCTTACAAGTGAAACTCAAGTTCTTTGGCCTGGGCTTGATCCTGGCACGAATTCTGTGGAATCACAGAATATATGGGATAATGATTAATATCCTTTGGGGTTAGGTAGCTTCCACAGCTAATAGTTCATAAATGTACTTCACATCCAAATCTGTAGTTACAGTAACTCAAAGTAACTGGAATCTTTCTATTACTAAAGAATTCGACAGGTTAAATGATTTCTTAATACTTCACAGCTGGCAGATACACCAAAATCTGAAAGATATGAGCATGTACTGGAGGCATTAAATGATTACAAGACCATGTAAGTTACTGGTACTTTTTGTTTTAAATGTTGTTTCCCTATTTTATCTGATGTAGATTACAGTCTTCAGTCTCCTTTGCTCAGTCTATCTGATAATCACTTTGGCTGCAGATAACGTTTAAATTTTAAATATTGTTTCTATTTCAAACTATATGTTAAATAACTATTTCAGTGGAACCCAGATTATGAGGAAAAAAAACAATGTTTGAACTTCCATTTTCTTTCCACTTCACATACTGTATTTGAGAGTGAGGATTATATTAGGGGGAAAGATGGAAATAAAATAGCATTAGAATCAATAAATTGCATACTTTTTGTTTTGCATGTACACTGTTATGTTAAAAGTTGCTTTCCCTCAAGTCAGAATTTTAACAATTAATTTAAAATCATCTAGGTTTATGTCTGGAAAAGAAATAAAGAAAAAGAAGCATTTGTTTGGCTTGAGAATTCGTGTTCCTCCTGTGCCACCAAATGCTGCTTTAAAGGCTGAGAAAGAACCAGAAGGAACTTCTCATGAGTTCAAAATTAAAGGCAGAAAATCATCTAAACCAATCCCTGATGTGAGGTAAAATAATTCAGTCATTCTAGCAATGTTGTGGTGGTAAATCTGGGCTACTTTGGATATATCTTTGATGCCTACAAAAAAGGAGTCTTCGTTGTATAAATTTTTTAATAACTGTAACGGTGGACTAGTTGTGAGAACAAGGTCTTTGAACAAATTTAGTTTGCTATTAGGATCCTTCCTAAAAACAAACAAAAACCCCAAACCCAACATGAAATTTAGCAGTAAGGACAATAGAAAATATCCCAATTTTGCTGCTGTTTGGGAAACAATCTTTCTTGCCTCTCTGGAGCTCTTATTCAATAATCTGACTAGAATTCTAAATAGGAAGTATGATTACAAATTGTGACTTGTAAATGTGCCATCTTTTTTTACCAAGTATGATTGTATGAATAAATAACACCTAACGCTTGTTCATTCCTCTTGAATGTGAAAGAATCAGTAATCTTTCTAGAAAGATCTTGTATCTGTTTATGTTATTCTAGAGGCAAAAATAGGTAGCTTTGTACCTGACAATTTTGATTTACCAGAATAACCTCATTTAGCACAATGTGTTAGTAATAGACATCTAATTGTGTATTAATTGCTAAAGGAAAACATGTATTCAGTGAAAACTATCTTCAATAGGGTAGAACAAAATACAAATTTTCTTCTAGGGATTTAAGTAATGGTATAGAAAGAAAGGGGAAAAAAAAATCAGTAGGTCGTCCACCTGGTCCCTATACAAGAAAAATGATTCACAAAACTCCAGAGTCCTCTCCTCTGGTAAGGTTTTGCTATTATTTCCTCCCCCCCACCCCTTTCCCTCCAACTGGATTATCATTTTTGAAGAAAAATATAACCAATTAATCTGAATCATGATATTCCCCTGTTCACCATCAAATAAAATTGATACAGCAATTAACTTTTTTGTCTTGTTTTCTTAGGATAATGAACCGGTTCCAGTGATAGAGAACCCAGCCTTGGAATTACCCTGCACTGTTGGGTAAATTAAAAAAAATAAAAGTCCTGTAAAACATAATACTATGTCATTATGTGTTTGCTTCTGAAATGTCAGCTGATTTTTTTTTAATATAAGATTATTTTCATCACATGGCAACCCTGTTATTTTGCATATCAGGAAATCTGATGGAACTGCACATTCATCCAATACCTCAGATGTGGAATCCACAGGTGCTGCCAGTATGAAAGAAACTACCTCATCTAGCATTTCCAGACATTATAGGTAATTATTCAATTACTGTATGTACTATAAAGATTAAGATTTGCAATATATTAATTTCAATAACATTTTCTGAAAGGGAGGGCAGGAAACAATTCATTCAACAAAACTTCACCCTTAATAAACAGAAGTTGCAGGAATCCTACAAGAGATATCTTGCTATGTAGTGAGTATGACATGTACTGTTCTATGCTTGGTTTCTTAAAACCTGAGTTTTTGTTATACTTCCAGTCAGTTCTGAACCTTTTGGCTAACTTCCATGAAATCAGATCCAGGTAGTTCCAAAGAAATTAGTCTAACAAAATTCATGAAGATAGATGCTTGGATGAGAGAGACCCAGACCAGCAACCCACACTTAGAGGCACACAATTTTCTAAGCATCTGTGGCCTAGTCATTGCCAGTGCTGTCTTGTGGGTGGTATGTTTTGGTTTTGTTTTGTTTATTTTGTTTTGGTTCTTTTTCAGTTGAAGTTTTGGCAAAACAAAGGTAGAAGGTAAGGTGGTAGGATGTTGACTTAAGTTATGAGGCAGATATAGTAGATGTGAAATGGAGGTAAGGGTATCGCAGAACTGGTGGGAGAATAGAGAATTGAGGGTTTTGCAAAGGAGTATAACATTGAGGATGCTGTAATTCACTGGTATTTGGAGTAATGAGCAAGTGACACTTAGAGCTATAAATTGTTTGGGGAAATCTAAAGGAAAAAAGACAAAAGAAAACTAGTCTTTATTAGTTCTGCTTACAACGTACAGGGTGAGTTTTTTCTGCTCACTAACTATTCTTGATTTAAAATATGTAGCTAAATTACATTTTCTGAAAAAATTAAACTCCATAAGCACATCCTGAGCTTAGTCTTCTCATAAAGGCCACAGAAGAGCTGATGTGTACCCTGAATTTTAGCAGCTTTTGTTTTTCTATGTTTGTGTATTCATGTTAAAGAATAGTAAGTATGCTGTGATTTTTCTACAGTCAATAGAGCATGAAAATTTTCAGGCACAGTCTTCATAAATAAATAACTAACTACAATCAGCTTTTCTACAAATAAATTGTTACTTGAGCTTTTTCCTCTCAATTTCAGTAAACATAAATTTCTCTTATTGAGGTACATGGATCTTCAATCTACTTTTGTCTCCTCATTCTGGTTCATGCTATCAAGTGCTTTCATGAGTCATTTTTGTGTGCATTACTGCTACAAATAGTCTGTCTTCAAAAATTCATATTTAACTTACAGGCTTCTGAAGTTGTTACCTAAGGATCTAAGTAATTTCTGCCCTTTATTACTTTTTTTATTGTTAAAAAGATGTGCTTTTTTCCTCAGTTATGTTATGCAGGAGTCTTGAACATCAAAGTTTACATATAATTTAATTTAGGACTTTATCAAACATGTTTTAGTATGTGCAAATTAGATGTAGGTTTTTAAATAAGGATTTATATCTTAGACGCTTGTAATATTTGAATGATGGTTTATTCTTCAATAATGTCAGAAGAAGCTTCTTTTTCTATTACCAGATATAAATTTGTGTGATTTAGATATACATATATTTCTGGTCACATATAATAAATCTTTAGAAATATATGTGTACTATAGGAAGTAGTGATGTAAAACAGATTTTGCAATATCTTCTTCCATATTTCAGAGTTTTAATTGAGATAAGTTCAGCTTGGAAAAAAAATGACTATGCATAAATATGTTTGTTAATTATGGCCTTAACTAACATCGAGTCTCAAAGTCTTTCATAGTATAGCTTTTGTAATTGAGGCTTACCTTTGTGATAAAGCTGTATTTTTAATTTGCAAATTTAAGCATATTCGGTGCAGATGTCTCTGAAGACAGGTTTTTTTTTAAAAATCTGCTTAAAAATGGAATTAAGTTGTGTCAAAATAGTACTCTTAACATATCTGGGTATAAATTAATATCATTTAGATAACCATGACATTTTGTTAAATTAGTACAATTTTCCTTATGTAAATAACCTTTATTTTGCAAGTGCCATATTTATATTTATCTGTCTATATGCAACAAGTATTTCGATCAGTGAAAAATAGAACAAAGAAGTTGTTATGAGTTGTGTGGAAATAACTGATAAAGCATACATTTTGAATAAGTTCCTTGGACTTAATGCTGTTTGGTGTTGTGGTTGTTTTGTTTTGTTTAAATAGTTTATCTGACTCAAGAAAAAGGACTCGTACAGGAAGAACTTGGCCTGCTGCAATACCACATTTGAGAAGAAGAGGTCGCTTTCCACGAAAAGCACTCCAGACTCAAAATTCAGAAATTGTAAAAGATGATGAGAGCAAGGAAGATTACCAGTATGATGAACTCAATACAGAGATACTTAACAACTTAGCAGATCAGGAGTTACAGCTTAATCATCTAAAGAACTCGATTACTAGTTATTTTGGTGCAGCAGGTAGAATAGCTTGTGGGGAAAAATACCGTGTTTTGGCTCGTCGGGTGACACTTGATGGAAAGGTGCAGTATCTTGTGGAGTGGGAAGGAGCAACTGCATCCTGACTGTAGGACTGAACATTATGTTCACTGCACTGTCGTCTGTAAGTACAGTTCATAATGCAGAGCCACAAGAGAAACGTGTCTTTAAGTGTGTTTCTAAAAACAAAACAAAACCAGTTTAGCCTTAACATGTAATTGTTATCATTACAGCTCTTGTGATAAAGACTTATCTTTTTAAAATCTGATCTGAAACTTAAATTTTTTAATCTGAACATTGTTAGATTGTTTTAGGTTGGGATATTTTGGGTTACAAGTGCTTAAAAATGTGCATGGTGTTTTTTAAAAAAAAAGACAATTTCTAGAGAACATTCCATGGATACAGTTATTGTGATTTAGAGAAAATATTATGTAGATAGCACAAATCTTTGAAAAATTTTGGTTTGTTTTCTTACCCAAATGTTTGCAGAAATGTATTTCTATTTCAATACTTTCTAGATTTCATAAGTGCAGTGTATATAATGCCTACTGAAGACTGTAAAATACTGAAGTTTTCTTTGAAACAAAGTGTAAAAAAAAAAAAGAAAAAAATATATTGAGCCTGTAAATTGCTCTGTGACCAGACTTCATTGTCTTCTTAATATATTCTTTGTGTGTGTGCGTGTGCGCGTGTGTGTGTATATACATATGTATATATGCACACACATATTTGTGCGTGTATATATGTGTGATTGTGACCTATGCAATACAAATTATGGGATTGGGCAGCTTCTGAGAATACATCCCATAATTCTTTTTTTCAGGAATAGTTGCCAGTATTTACACAGCAGCATTTCTTCTCAGGCTTATTGGGTGCTGTTGCTTTCTATGTACTAAGGAAAAGTGTCAAAGCAGTGCAGCGTGTTCTGGCAATGGGTGCAGTCATTGATGTTCATATGCTCTAGGTAATGTATTCCATTATTTTCCACATGAATTAGCTGGTAAAAAATAATGCAGGATCTGAACATTTTGAAATTAACTCTACTAGAAATAACAATTTGAAAGCTATTGTGGCACACTGATTGTAAATTTTGTGTCCCAGTTATAAAATAAGTTCACAGGAGTCACACACAAGATTCCTACGTATCTGTAGAAACAGTCATATTTTGATAAATGTAGTATAAACAAAGTGTATTATTGCACAGGGTCAACAGTTTGTTGCCATTTGAAGTAACATTACTGATTTTATTACAACATTACCTCTTTTGTTTTTATAAAATATACCAAGTTTTAAATTGATAAGTTTATTTACTTGTTTTTTTAAAAAAAAGTCTCTTGCCAGTATTAGATGTTTTTTCTTTGTCTGCTACTTTTGAGGGGTTTTTAGCCAAAGAGTAAACAGAAGGATATTTTTACTTTGGTTATTCACTGTACTGCATAAGGTTAGTTTTCTTCAATGCTTGCAATTTACCACCAAAATAAAATTATGTAACACTTAGAAATAACAGAGTGGTTTAAAGTGTACTGCCTGTGTTAGTACTTATTTATTCCATTGCATGATTATTTGACTTTTTCTGCTCATCTTGAACATCTTGGAAAAGGTGATTTTTGCTTTTTTCTTTCTGT
>VXBL01003017.1:26807-41477 GCA_013400195.1 Aramus guarauna
GTTTGTTGTCTAGGGAGTGGGGGGAAATGGATAAACAGGAAAATGGCCATGTCTTTGGAACAGCCTACTAAAGTGATCTTTAGTGTTATATTTTAAAAGGAAGCTGGTGAAATGAGATTGGAATATGGCAAAGGTGGAGATGGAGCAATAGTCAGAACACAGTGCTAAGGATGAACTGGATAGGAGCATCAGTTCTGTGCACAGAGGGAAGAGGATGAATCTTGCAAATACTGTGCAGGTAACATTTTTGAATTCTGTCACTTCTCTACTTACCTCACATCTGCCTGAATGAAAACTAACGTTGTAGTTAAGGGTATGATGGCAGAAAACAGTATTTTTTAGAAATGGAGAAAAGGATTTAGGATGGTGAGTTGTGTTTGGTTGATGCTGAACTTAAACTGATGGCTAAACACCCATGTGGAGGTGTCAGATCTATTGAGATCCTAGTTTGGTCAGAAAAACATAGTAATATATGAGGAAAGAAATTAGAGTTGTCAACCTAAAGTTTGTAGAAAAGTTATTTTCTTCTTATTTACCTTTTTTTTTTTTTGTAAATTGGATCATCTATAGATGAGTTATAAAGCAGAAAGGCAGGGGAAAAGACTTGGGAGTCTCTGAAGAAAGTTGAAAGTGGAATGATCATCTTCTAGAAAAGATAGTGCAGGACAACAAAGAAAAGCAAAAGATGAGTACAAGCAGGAGCTGTGCACAGTCTGAGCATGAGCTTGGAATTCAATGCTTTTGCTAGTCTTCAGTCATTCAGCAACAATGAAACAAGATTTTTATGTTGTCATGATGTCTTTATCTGTTTGCATTTCTGAGTCCCTTTATGTTCCTCTTAGCTAACTCATCTCTGCTATTTTTTTTAATCAGACTTTTTCTTATTCTAGCATTGAGATTAATACACTGTAACATCAACAGTTGTTCTGGTTTTCATTGATACCAAAGTATATTCCCTTGCAGATACTAGCTTTTAAAATACAGCTGTAGCTCATACAGTTCTTTTCATCTCATCTTCTAATCTGTTCGCTGATACTGCTTCATGAGTGTGTATTTCTTTTTTACTTGTTCTAATTTGTTTCCAGCTTCTGAATTTGACAATATTCTGTTCCCATTATTAGTTATTTTGTGTTTGGCATTGACTGTTTTCCATGTGATTTTGGTTTCCTTGTCTTCTGTTTATTTAATGTCCCATGTGGTAGCATTAACTTGCAATCTTGACATCTGCAGTCTTACTCCAATAAGCTCATTTGTTTCAAAACCTGCTTAATAGCAAGTAGCTAATTAATAGTTCTATTGTACTCTAAATAAAGCTTATTCTGCAGTAAGCACCATTTCAAAGTACTTCATTTGTGCTCTGCCATTCCCTAATGAATACTTTCAAAACTTGCTATTATTGCATTCTCGTTTTGTCATCCAATGTGACAGTTTACTGCTTTGCTATGTACGTTTCATTTATGAACATTACTAAGATCGTGCATTTAGCTTATCACTTGCTTGCTCTAACTTGGCATTCATAACTTTACAAATTGTTTGCATGACAGCCTGCTTACATGAGATTGGAAAGCGCGAAGATAGTAAAATGCTAGAGATTATCAACAATGGTTGGGAATTCAGGGAAAGGAAATAATGAATGAACAATTGGACAGATTTTCAGGCTGTGAAAATATATTGTTGTGGTAGCAGAAAGAAGAGGTGGGCCTGAAAAGGGGAAGAATATAAGATAGAACTAAGAATTTATTGAGATAATGCAGAGTTCCTTGGTTAGGGAAAATGATGCTTTTAGTACAAAACTCACACTCGGAATTGTTCTCTCTGACAAACTGACCAGGGAGGCTAGCTGACTTGTGGCAGAAAAGTAGGTATAAATGCATGTAATGTGTACTTCTGCACATAGGTACAATAAGTCTGAGAAATACAATGAGAAACTCTTGAATGGATTTAGTTACAATGGGAATTTATTATTTTTAAAGAAGTCTTTCAGTGGGCTGTGAAATGCTTATTAAAAAGACAGCCTTTGATGGACCGTTAAAGAAAAGTTGATTTTTTTTTTAAATTGCTGACTTCAATCCTTGCCTCCTTTCCTCCCATGCTTTTTCTTCTCTGCTTGTGGTGATGAGCCCAGGTATCATAGGTGCTCACCTGCCCAGCAGTCGTTCAGAGGTAAGTGCTGAAGCTTTAGAATGGGAACTCCTATTTGTTTGGCCACTTGGTGCCTGAGCCTGCTTCCTTCTTCCCAGTCCTATGGTGTCATCCTGTGGGAGAGAAGTAACTGGGATGAATGATTTCAGGAAAGGCAGCATAAGTGAGCATGCTCAGGGCTTTGGAAGGAGGGGTGGGATGGGGTCTGGTTCTGCCCTTTTCTTGTCTCTCCAGAGAACATAATCAAGAGTCTTCTCATTAACTGTTTGGAGCTGGGTTTGAATGGTCAGAAGCCTTTTGTATGCACAGTCATGGGTATCTTTGACTTGACTTTGGTTTTTTTTTAACCACTCCCTGAAATACTTCAGCATAATATAAAAATGACTGATTAGATGGTTAATGTCAGATCCTATAAAGTAAAGTTGAAATAAAGATAAAGATCTCTTAGAACCAACCGAACTTTTCTCTTAGCAACTCTGTGCCTGCCTTGCACACCTGTATTCCAACTTGACAGGTAGCAGATAGTGTGATGAATCATAGAATGGTTTGGCTTGGAAGGGACCTCAAAGATCATCCAGTTCCACCCTCCCTGCCATGGGCAGGGACACCCTCCACTAGACCAGGTTGCCCAAAGCCCCATCCAACCAGGCCTTGAACACTACCAGGGAGGGGGCATCCACAACCTTTCTGAGCAACTTATTCCAGTGCCTCACCACCCTCACAGTAAAGCATTTCTTCCTAATATGTAATCTCAATCTACCTTCCTTCAGCTTAAGGCCATTCCCTCTTGTCCTATCATTCCATGCTGTTGTAAACAGTTCCTCTCCAGCTTTCCTGTAGGCCTATTTAGGTACTGGAAGGCTGCTCTGTGGTCTCCATGAAGCGTTCTCTTCTCCAGGCTGAACAACCCCAACTCCCTCAGCCTGTCCTCATAGGAGAGGTGCTCCATCCCCCTGAATCATCTTGGTGGCCCTCCTCTGGACGTGCTCCTGCAGGTCTGTGTTCATGCCAACAAGTCCATGTAATGAAGGATGTCTTGTTTCCACAAACTTGGTATATGTGAAGGGAAGAAAGGGACTTGTGAGCTATATGGGTTCCAAGTCCCATTTACTGTCCTCAAACTACTGCAATTGATAACATGAGATGATGACTATCACTAATTCAGATGCTTCTGGTGAAACTTCAGCAGTGTAGGTGTGTTCACTATTAACTTCTCTGTTATTACCATTTTAACAGTTGCTTTAAGTAGATTGTTGGTTTTGAAAAAAAATTATACAATAAAGCAGATAGCTTCTGATCTGCTCTGCTATAATTTACAAATACAGTGCTTACCTAGCATTCCTCTTGTAGGAATAGTGAGTTTCTGTGAGAGGGTACTGCTGGAGCAGGGGGAAAGCATGGAAAGGAGGGGCTTAACATAAACCATTTTTCAGCAGTAACTGAGAGTTATATGTCTCTTGTCTGCACCAAAAGTTGGAAAATTTTACAATTAATCTCAAAGAGAATTGTTCTTTGAAACTAGGGAAGGCACAGGAACTGTTCATTGCTAAAGACATCAGATATCGCTCAATCTACTTAATTCCAAGGCTGTCTTAACTGTTGGGGCTAATGAGTCTTTATGACAGATTGCCATGTAAATATTAATTTTAAAAATACTCAGGAAAGAAAAAAAGTAATTGCTGTCGCTGGTTGAATACAATTTTTAACAAGGTAGTCTTAGTACTGTACCACATAGTCGTGGACTCTGAGGCTAGTGCTGCAACCTTGTAAATGAGCAGTTAAACGAGGAAGTGCTGCGCTGCCGAGTGTGTGAGATGCAGTGGACTTGTGCCGGGCTGAGGTACAGCAGTGTTGTGTTGTACGTAAGAAGTTAGGGCAGAAGGTGTCATTTCTCACAGCATTCACTTTGAGAGACCAGGAAAGGGCACTTTTGCTTGTATTCCTCATGTCTTTGTCCAAAATGGCTTTTGATAGTTTTAACTGTGCATGTACCTCTTCAAGTCAAATTGCTGTTCTGTCTACCGTTAATTGCCTACTCTGGCAACATAACGTTGTACCTTACTATTTTATTATACCTACTTCATAGATTCAAAACACAGTACAAAAAGGAAGTTCCTGTTTCATTATTTGAACAATGTGGTTAGCAGGCTTCCGGACAGGCCCAGGCTTCTCAGGAGTCTTACAAAACAGTAAACAAGCTTGGATTTGTCACATATGTTATTTGATTTTGCTGAGAACTGCTCCAAAACTTTCAGCTTTTCGTTTCAGGATCTTGTGTATTCTCTCATGAATACTGTGAAATTATTGTACGTTAATAACTAATAGTAATTTCTTATGGAATTGTTAACTGCTACAGCTTGATACTCTACGATACTACTTTCCTGTTTTCTTTCTGTTTTTCCTTAGGTGTTTTTAATATATTGACTATACCTAATCAGATAAAATTTCACAATATGAGTATTTTCTTTAGAGGAAAAAAATGTAAGAATTAATGGATGCATTCAACAGGTCATGCTGCTGAAAAATACCTTTAGGCTTTTTAATTCTTATAGTTTCATACAACTTACATACTGCTGTTAATTGGAAACACACAAACATGCATACAAGTTAGAACAACAGATCAAGACAAAGTACCTTCTGTAAAATCCTTTCTAAAAAGGGTTTGTGAGCACAGATGGCCATTAGGTTAAAGCACTAAATTAGGGTGGGTTTTTTTGAGTTCAAGTGTAATTTTGCTGCTTTCTGTTGTATCATAAGCTTACACATTCCCATAATATGTTCCTTGAGGTATTTCCTCTCTTTTTTTTGTTTGAGGTGAGAAATTTGGGACTTCGTTAGTTGCTAAGAAGTAATACTCAACTAGAAAAAGTTTCCCAAAGTTACAGGTGCTGATTTAATACCAAGCTCTTGACTTAGGCTGGCCTGAGATTCTTACTGTCCCTTGAACACAGAACTTTACTAATCTCAATAAAGTATTATTGATCTCTGCCATGATTTTGCACAAGATTGTACCTACTTTTCTTGCTTCTCCTAACCTTAGTGCCTGCATAACTAGAAGTTATGCTGGGGTGTGTGTAATAAACTGTAGGTACAATATAGAAAATAAGGTGCAAATGTTGGGGGGGNNAAAAAAAAAAAGGGGAAAGGGGTGGGGGGGGGGGGGGAACCCCAGTCATACTTGACATGCATCTGATGACAGAAAATACATTTAGTTTTGAAGTTACAAAGATCAGAGGTTGGTGTCATTCAGATCTGATGCCTACATACTCCTAAGGTTTTTGCACTGATAAAGTTGATTTTGGTTAGAACAGAAATTGAACAATGCGTGTGGAAGACATGAAAAAGCTGCATTACTAAAAACTTATTGTTACCTTAGCATCCTTATCTTTTGCAGCATTCATGGTAAAACATTCTTCATTATAAAACAAAACACAAACACAGGTTTAAACTTTAATTTATTGAAAAACTGTTTTGCATAATTTTACTCAACATCTGCAAGTCTTAAAACATTGAGTTCTGAATGAAAAGTCCATCAAGAAAAAAATGCAGATTTATATTCTCATTTGTAAATTTTATAGAATTGAAAGCAATCTACTCGACAATCCAAATGAAACTTTATTTAGCTGCAAGTTTAAATGCCAGATCCTTCACCTATGATAAACATATTCCAGCTGCCAAAGTCAAAGCACAGTTACCTTTATTCTGGTTCATTTTCTATAATGAACCTTGAATGGAGAGAAAATACAGTTAGAGCTTAGTTGCAAAATAATAATTTCTTCCAGGTGAACTCTGCTGACAATTGTTGCATTATTCTCCTTCTACCAGAGACTGCTGTTTGTAATTGGAGAAACTGCTGCAGTTCAGTCTTGTGTCTTTTGATCAGAGAAGTCTGCATTCATTAGCAGCTTAGGCTAGTAAGTGATGCTGTTTTGCCACTGGATATATAACCACTGTCAGAGGTACAGCAGAGCAGCTAGGGAACCTAATCCCTTGAGGGTGCCCTTGGCAAACTTGGCAGAGCTCATCTGCTGGAGGTCTAAGCTGAAATCTAGAATCTAGTAGCTTTGAAATAAGAGGTAGATGTCTTTAGTCACAGCTTCACAGAGCTGGTTCAGCATTTTGCAGATGGTTTGTAGGATCACACTCATAGTGATGCAAGTGAAGATAGATCTCCTCTTCTAGCAAAAGGGGCAGAGCCCTAAGAATCTTATTTGCCTATCCTGAAGGGACCTGACCAAAACCTTGGAAGTTGATTTCAGTGAGCTTTGGCTATACCCTGATGTTGATGCATTGTATATTGGTATGAGGAGATGTACAGGGAAATGGCAGAAAAAATATTTGCCACTCTAGCAGAAAGAATGAATTTTTTCCTGACTTTGTCCTGATCACAGAAATAAGCTTTGTAATTCCAGCCGTTTAGAACAGAAAGCATCATGCAGAAAAAGAAGCTATGCAGAACCCTAAAGAAAACAATCCTATTTTGGACACAGCTTTGCAGAAAGAAAAAGTAGCTCAAGAGCCTTTGGGGCCCTCTATAACAAGTTCAGTAAGGAATAATACTTTTGCTTATAAAAACTATTTAGAAATATTATTGCTAGGACCCATTGTCTGCAGCTGAACTGCTGTTTCTATGTACCCTAGTCCTTGCTCGCATCTGCTTTATTTAAAGTGTTTCTTCATGCATCTATTGACCCTGTTTCATCTCCATAAAAAAATTGTTAATCACAGAAAATCTCAACAGTTGCAATTCTGCTGTTCATACCCAGATGACACAACATCAGGCACAACACTACTACATATACTTTTTAAAAACACTTTTTTAAAAAAAGTATCTTTTAAGTGGTTTTCTTAAAAACACTTTTGTGATTAAATGTACTTTAGCACATTTATACAGGAAATTTCAGTGACTGGGCATACTGTAAAAATGACTAACTTTGAACTATTACAAAAGTTAATTCTTAAACACAAGGGGGTTTGGCAAAAATTCTCCATACCCTCACTACACTGTTAAAAGCCACTTCATCTAGAAATTACAAATTACTGATCTGAGGATAGCTTTGCCTTAGTTAAGTGATATTACATACTCAGTTGATCCTAAAATTTGAAGCCTGTACTTATTGCTCATGTATTCCATGCCTTACTCATAACTAGATCTAGAAACACTACTCACATGAATTGAGTGTACTTACAGAGCTAAAAGACATGTGAGTGTGAGCAAAAAGAGAAAGTTTAGGTGCACAGCTTTGGTTTTTCATACCCATGTAAGTCACCCTATTAACTGCTACCTTAATCATAGATGTAGTAGACAAAACCTAAAAAAAATTGGCAAATAAGAGGGATATTGAGACTACAAACATTAATGTTAAGGTAATGTTTTCATATACTGTGACACCACCCCTTTACTAAAGGGAAAGAATAATATGAGAAATTACCTCTTGAAAATTATCTATTACATGAAATTACAGTAACAGTTTGCAAACCATACTTCAAGGTGCATGTGTGCATTTGTTTATACCATGTAGTCACTTGTCTCTCAAATCTCATGTAACACCCAAAAAGGAAAATAGGGTTGTACGACTACAGGACAGAGATTTACGAACAGGAATTGTACCTATTTTCTCTTCTTCAACACTAACTCAATTTCACATTGATGGTGCTTTTTTAAAGTGCTGATACTAAGTCATCTGTATATAAAAAGAGTTCTCACTTTGTTCTCACAATGTTAGCCCAGTGTTTCTCCATGATACTGTACAACAAAAGCTGAACGTTTTTAAAAACACCTAACTTTGAAGATAGATGACAGTAACTACAGGCTACCCCTGTGGGCCCCAATCCTGTAAACACTTAGGCACATATGTAAATTCACTCAGTGTTTAACAGCAAATAAACCAATGTATAAGTTACCATTTAAAGTTTTATGTGAACATGAAGAAAGGGCAGTATTAACATTACTTTGCATATCCATAGTGCACAGGATGCTTGGTGCATAAGTTAGTCATTAACAATCATGAACAAATCAGGTACAAAAAAAAGTAGTAGCACTTGGAAAAGTGGAAAGGCTTGGGGCAAGGCATTCTGTTCATGTTAAAAACAAAAACAACAAAACACCACCAAACAACCACCAAAAACTCCAACATGAATTGAAAACCTGATGTCTAGTGCCTGTTCAAAAGAATCTGAAAGGTCATGGGTTTCTTGTTTTTTTTCTGTAGTAGTTTATTGCTTCCCCTCTCCCCTATACATGTTAAATTGTTATGATCATAATGAATATTAAGTTCTACTTTTCCTCTTATCTTCAAAGAGACTTTTCAACATGTAAACCTGAAGAGCTGATACTACCACCATTACTCCCAAGTTGACCATGGACCAGAAATTCACTCTGTCAAAGTTGCTTTCTTGTATATTTCGGTCACGAGCCTCAAATGCTCTGAGCAGGGTCTGAATCTGGACACTTTTGCTTAATCTGGCTTTGACACTGTTGATGGATTCCTGGCAAGTAACAGAAGAGTAGTTTTAGAAGACAGAACACATGAATTAAATTTATAGCTTGTAAACATACACAATAATAATACTGTATTACCACCTGTAATTTCTTGCTAAGTAGACAGTTAATTTCACTTTAAAATATATACCTCAAAGTTTTAATTTGTCTAGCCTATTTATTGTATATCATCTAAGAAGGCTTAATTAACATAGCATTAAAGTTCTATAGAAATTTGGGTTTTCCATTTTACAGGCAGGCTGGGGAAATAAGAGAGAACAAAAGTAAAATCAGTTTTTTTTTAATATCCTATATAGCTTGGGGAACTGATTCAGGTATTCAGAGAAGTAAGAAGCAGTGATCTCTACAGAACTAGTCTCAAAACATGTTATGTAGTAGCAGACAAATGTAGGGTTTTTTCTGCTAGATAATCAAATTAAGGCACTTTTTAATGCAAACTACCATCAGGACTATAGCTGTGGCAAAAGCAAAGTAGTATCTTAATGTTATATTCCTGTCTTCTTTTTATGCTTTCACTGTATAGGCTATAAACTGCTGCTTTGATACTAAAGCACAATTTTGACAATGAATTACAAATAGGACAACTGGAGGTCCTATAAAGGACACACATCTGTCTGAGGAAACCAGAGGAAGCACATGAACCGTCTGGACATAACAGCAGCAGCTCAAGATTCACTCCTTATTCTATGTTTACAAAGTAAACACCAGGTCCTATAATCTGTTAAAGTTTCTTCTACAACATAATACATAGTTACAACCTAAAAGCTAATCTCATCAAGTGCTGATTTATGTCCTTGATGTAATTATGAGACCCTGAAGTAACTTTTACTGCACACATTACTCATTAACAGGAAGCTATAAATCAAAAAAATAAACCCAGTAGTAACATGTTCTCCATAGACATTTTCTCTGTTGCATATTTAACAAATATGTCAAAAGAGCTATTTTTGGAAGCTAAATAATTTTATGATGTTAAAGTTTGTATGTTACACAATAAGGAACATCAACACCACAAGAGAGATTTAAAAATAAGACAGAATTCCTCATTTTCCCCAGCAAATACGTTGTTTATCTTTAAAAAGTTAAACTACTAAGTGTTTATGTAAGTCCTCACAGAACTTGCAAGTAATAACTTGACTAAGTAAACAATGGCATCAAATACAAATGTTAACCTTAAAAAAATTACCTACTTTATAAGATATGCATTTCTTTTTCTTTGGGAAGAGATACCAGTATGTACACAAGCAGGTATCAAATCCATTCAAGTATTGCTTGTGACGAGCATGAGAGGGATTTTCACCACAGTTTCCCCAATAAACTTTGTTTTTTCTAATTGTCTTGATTGCCAGCTTTAAAGAAGATCTGGCCAGCTTTTCAGATTCCATGTTTGGTTTTAAGTATTTAAAAGTGTATTGTGTACCTACAAAAGATCTTAAACATTGAGTTTGTTGTTTAAAAATCTGAATTTTGTTTATTGCAATAAATAGAATACCAACAATGTCATTCTCTAGACCAGTGTATTCAGTAAGTGTTTGTGGATGCTTGTTTACTACTTTTTTTTAAAGATACCTGTTGTCTGTAGCTATGAGGAAACACAATGGCTTACTGCATCCTACCAACAACAGTGGTACAGGAACACCAAACAATCCTCTACACATTAAAAAACTTTGACTCAGAAGTAGTCTTCATCCTACATCAAATAGGGTCAGCATACAGTTTTAAGCAAACATTACCATTCACAGAATGTGTGCAAAGGTGAACCTGCAGTGTAGTACAGATTAACTCCTGTCCAGTAGCTTGAAAAGATGAAATAAAATTTGGGAGGGGAAACCTAATAAAGTAATACATAAATTACTGAAGATAGAAATATTAATCTGTACACTGGTTGGGGCACTTCTGCAAAGATGGGAAGAAGAGGCTAACACAGTACTTTATTTTCAAATACTGACAAAAATCTATGCAGTGATTCCAACTACATCATTAGGATTAAGCAATACATTTATACTATAAATATTCATTTCATTGTTGCTACGGAAAAATGCCCCACTTTAGCAGTAGGAAGAAAGGGAGCTGAATTTGAAACTGAGTGACTGAGAGCTAGGCAGTTTCTTCTTGCTGATTAAGTGTCTATTCTGAAAATACTCGCAAGCTTCTGTGTGGAAGCAAGAGATCCACAGTGCTAGGCTTCGTGTATCAGTAGAAGCAATATATGGAACTGGAATAGTTTCCAGGATGATGCACCAGGCCAAGGCAGAATGCCTAAATGACATTGAAGTTTTTTTCTGAGTGTTCTTAACTGAAAATAATTAAAGATTAAATACTAACCAGAATGTCTTCCAATTTCATGTCTAGGAGATCTGTGCCTGTAACGTACTTCTTCCAGTCTTCCTGATCTTGTCCGTCTTCTCCCATATTGTCCAGGATCAGTTCAAAGAAAATCACCTTTTCAGAAATGGTACTGAATGTGTTGTCAAAGCAGAACATGTAATCCCCATCTTCTGTTTCCACCCTGTGTATATAAGCAAAATGTCATTAAATTAGCTACACTTTTTGTGCTGGTTCTCAAAAAGCAAGTGTTTGTAAGCAAAATTTCCTCTTTAAGATGGACAATCATGCACTTAGAAATAACTGAATATGCTTTTTATATAAAAATAAGACCCCTAAAGACGCATTACAGATTGCACAGTCACGGCAAAACAATTCTACTGACTCCAGAAGCTTAAAATTATAAAGACCGCAGCTTACTTTCATTTTCATTTATTGGGATCTTGAATCATTGTTAAACATTACAAAAAAAGCTATAGTGTGAGTGGAATTCTTATACTCTATACAAAATTACAATAATTACTACCTATTTTCATAAAAAGACTGGAAAAATAGGGCACTTTTCAGCTTATTGTTTATACGACTGACAAGATCTTTTGATATTAGATGCAGAGACATTTTGATATTGATATTAGATGCAGAGACCCCAACCATTAACAGCTATCATTAAAACAAAAATATCCTTCACTTCATGGTAAGATTGATGTAAAAAGCATTCAGTCTTTATAAAAAGGTAATTAGTATTCTCAAACTGTCCTACAGAAAGTCTTTTTTAATACTAAGGAATAAAAAGTACTCATCCTTTATTTTAATTATATTTACTGAAGAAACCAGAAAAGTACTTTATGTAACACTTCTAGGTTTGAAGATTTTAAACTTACGTATGAACTCCATCTGATTTTCTTTCATCAAAAACTAGAGTTTCACCTTTTGGAGACAGTAGATGAAAATCAACGTCTAATCCTGCTCCATCTAGAACCTGTGAAACAAAAAAAAAAAACAAAACCCACTCCAACCAGTGGAATTCCTGTTTGCATTGCTAATGGTAACATTTTTAGGGAAGGCTAACATTTCTAGGTAAGGGAATTGACACAGAATCTGAAAGCTAAATCTGTCTGTATGAGTTCACACCAACTTAATTTGAAACAGATTAAAAACTGGTTCAACCTAACAGCATTTTAGCTACTTCAAATCTTAAACTAAATATGATCTAATCATGCTAGGCTGGGCTTATAGTGACCCTTTCCCTAACCGTTTTTAAGAATGCATGCAATTTTATCAACGGGCAGGGTTAGACAACCTGTAAGAGTACCAACAGATAGCTAAATCAAGCATTTCTGTGGCACACATTGTTGATGGGTAAATACCAGCGCTAATTCAGTGGTAGAAAGAAATTTTATAACAAAGATCTGTCACTTTTATGTATATACACACATGTATATTTGTACAAGAACACCATCTATTCAGTATCATCCTTAAGATCTCTTTGTTGGGTGAATTAACAATGTAGAAGGTGGGACTAGTTTCTCATGCCAATCAAAGCTGTAGCACAGACCTTCTTACCTTTTAATGCAGATTTAAGGTCTGAATTCTCCCAGGGCATTCTCATTTCCCAAGGGTAGAAGGAATTGAAGGCATTTAGTTTTCTAAGCTCCTAAGCCTATACAGCATTAGAAAGCTGTGCTGCTTTAACTGCATAATATGGCTACAGTTGTAGCACCACATCTGTTGCGTTGTAGAAATTCTCTATAGGGAAGGCAGTAACTGCATAAGGGGGCAGAGAGGGATCATTTTTATGACATTACTTAGGTCCACGCTAGGGGATTTTTTTTATTTGCTTGCTTTTAGTGAGCTCTTTGAGTATAGCAGTCTGCTTCTGCTGAAATTGAGGGCAAAGTTTACAATGACAAAGTGAAACTGGAGACTTATCAAAGAGAAAGGACAAGGAAAATTAGTAGCTAACAGCTGATCAAATTAAAAATCAAACATAGTGATATACCTTTAGGGCTATGACATAATCTAAACACCCGGAACAAAACCTTGTATCAGCATAGTATTTATGGTATTATGTCTTTGGAGCATGACCTGCATTCTTAAATACATTAAATATTCCTATGCTTTAGCCACTAACAGTTCAGCATAATTAAGTACAAAATAAATCTATTTCCAATAACATACAGAGCTCCTTTTCTACACAAACAAGCAGAAAGATGAATTGTTACTGTTAGCAGTAGTGCTGAGAAATTTATGCCTGAGTAGAAATAAAGTCACTGTTGTATGTATGTGTTCTAAAATAGAATTTTTACTTTAATTATGATTAAAATAAAATCCTACTTGTTCAGTGCAAAATAAACTTCTGTTTTGCTTAGACAGGGCTCTGAACAAAGCTTGAACACCTCAGTCTTTCATTCTTGTTCAGTTCTGCATGGAACAATAATTAGAAAATAATCAGGAATTTCAGCTTTGTATTTTTAGCTGGGAAGCGGGGAGGGAAAGGATGAGAGGGTGGAGAGAGGCTGATCCCAGCCAATGCTGAGGCACAGCAGCAGGGTGGGGAAATAGTGACTATGGCTTACCTCACTGTGCCTGTTCTACTGAAAAAAGTCTTTATTTTTTGGGGGGGCGGGGTGGAGCCAAGATCTTTCCCAGAGTTATCTGGGGAGCTCAACTCTTCCCAAGAAGGGTATCAGGGCCTTAATATTAGTCTAGTTAAATAAGACTGGTCTTGAAAAAAACCCATCATTGAGATAAAAGGTATTTGACATCAACACAAAGATAGATAAATGAGGTTTTGTGCATCAGCAACAGTTCTGTTTATGCTTTAGAGCTACTACACAAGGTCACAGCCATTCCCTTTCTACACTTTTGCCGTGTTAAAGGATGGCAACTTAAGATCCTGTAAGCTAAAAAAAATAATAAATCTATTAGAATAATTAAAAAACGTTGTGAAAGTATTTTTTTCTCCCGAAGACACAGCTTTCGACAGCGCGCAGTTCCAACGGGTGCGGGCGGGCGCGCTACCCCAGGCCGGCCGAGCCCGGCAGGGCGGCGGTGAGCGGCAGCGGGGGCGCACGCCCTGCCCGCTCCGGGCCTCCTGCCGCCGCAGCGTGCTGGGGAAGGCCGGCGGGACCACCCGGGCCGCAGCTCGGAGAAGGGCACCGGGATCTCGCTGCCTCCCTAAGCGCTGCCCGCTCGCAGGGCCGGGCTGGCGGAGGACCGCGAGGTAGCTCCAGCCGTGGCCTGGGCGAGGAACCCCCGGGAAGGCGGGAACGAGCTCCCGGCAGCGGAGGCGGGCGATGCCGCCGCCGGCGAAGCCTCGCCTGTGTAGAAGGAACCGGCAGCCGAACCGCTCAGCGCCGCCCACGGCCCAGGGAAAGGCAGCGCCGCCGCCGCGGCAGGATGCGGGACTGCCCGGCCCCCTTCCGGGCTACCCCGCGGGGAGGCCCCTCACCCTCCCCGGGCGGCCTCGGCCGGCCCCGCAGTCGCGCCGCCCTGCCGACCTGGTACTCGAGCTCCAGCGAGGCCTCCTTGCGCATGGGCTGGTAGAAGCACTCCTTGCGGCCAGCGGGAAGCGTGAAGGTGAAGTCGCTGTCCAGGGAGGGGCTGAACTCGGCGGCGCCGGGCGGCGGCAGGAGCAGCGCGAAGCACCCGAGCGGCAGCACCAGCAGCCGGGGCCACGGCCACGGCCACGGCCCCATACT
>VXBL01003017.1:41563-98979 GCA_013400195.1 Aramus guarauna
CGGCCCCCGCGGGCGTGAGTGGGGTCCGGCCCCGCCCCTCGCGCCGCTTCCCCAATCGCAGCCACCGCAGCACAGCTCTCCACCCGCCCACAGTGCACCGCGGCAGAGAGATGCGATAGGTCGGTTTTACCTCCGTTCGAGACGCGCGTCCCCCTCCCAGGTACAGAAGAGGCGAGTGCGCAGGCGCTGCACACGGTGTGCAAAGTGAGGGAGTGCCGCGCATGCGTCGCGAGGGTCTCGCGGAGAAGGCGGGCCTTGTTTCTGATAGCCCGCGCTGTTTGAAGCGGAGTGAGAACTGGGCTCTGGGTACCCCTGTGGGGAGGGAAGCGAGAGGCTCCGAGGGCCTCTGTAACCGGCACGGCTGTCTCTCGGAGCCGAGGGATAGCCCCTTTCCGCCTCTCCCTTCCCTTCGGGGGGAGTGGCTGGCAGCTTCGGGCCGCCGGACGGAGAGCACGGAGACAGGTGAGCGCCGACGCCGCCAGCTCTCGGCTAGCCTGGGCCCTACCGCCCTGGGTCCTCGGGCCGCCGCCGGGCGCCCCACAGGAGCGGCGACTGCGGTCGCTAAGCCGCGCTGCCGCTGGTTCCTGCGGCGGGGGCGCGCCGGCTGATGCTTCCCGTCCGCCCGGGGCAGCTGTGGCTAGGAGCGGGTGGAGCGGGTGGAGCGGGTGGTGTAGGAACCGCAGCCGGTCCGGGTGCCGGCCAGCTCCGGCCTACAAAGCCGGGCGGCGGAGCGACCTCCGTGCTGCTGGAGAATCATTTGGCTGTTTCCCGTCCCACTGTTACCTTTTTAGGCAGCCTGCCTGTTGCATGGGACTTATGAAATAACTGAGATGCGTTGTATAAGATGGTTTGGTTTTTTTCAGTTTTCATATGTGGCAATTCATGAATACATATGGAACTCATTTTCTCAAAAAAGACAATTTGTACAGAGTAATTTTTATCTGGTGAATGTCAGAAGAGGTAGTGTGCAAAATGTACATTTACATTTTGAAATTCAGTATTTCCTTTTTTGTATTTTTTCTTTTTTTTTCCTGTTTGCCTTATTTTGGTATCTTTAAAAGTATCTTTACAAATAATATGCATATACATTTAATAACATTTTAATATTAAATATTATTTTAGCCATATCTGTGATATTAATGGAATATAGTACGTGGAGTTGCTCTAAAAGTGCTGCTGCTGAAGACCTGCTTGCAAATTTACAGTCTTTACAGAATCAGCTGAGGAGAACTGAAAAAAACCTACAAACTGTAGAGGAAGCGCTTTCCAGGTATGAGTGTGTTTGGGAATGAGAACAGCCTGTCTCTTGTAGTGTAAATCTGTCTTATTCAGTGTAATGGATTACTGCACGTGGGTCCTTTTGTGCTTTTCTTTTGAATATTCTTTATGAGCGATTTAAAAATAATAAAGAAAAATGGTGTAGCAACTTTTTACTCTCCGTCCTAGCACTAGTACCAGTGAACGTTATGGCCACTGCTTTGATGAGGCTGTAGACTTCACTCTGGAGGACCTTGTTCAGCCTAATTGCAACTATCAACGCTTTTCCAACTGTAAGAAGAATGCTGGTAAAACATCTTGCCAGGATTTTCAAAGAAAATCTGAAGTAAATATTGCACTCTTTTACTTATTTTTATTACTCTTCTTTTCCTATTCTCTGCTATGTTTATGAATTTTTTTTGCTTTTAGGGCTTCAAGTTCATACACTCTGGTGTTGGGCAATTAGATCACAGAGCACTCTTAAACATAATATGATTTAAATACATCTGTTCTGCTGAGTTTCTATTGCTGTATATATATTGCTTACATATGCACATGTAAGTGTGTGTGTATATAATTTTATTTTTTTTTATGTCCAGTCTTACTCAGTATCCACAACTTCTGATAAAATTGTGGAAGAAAACGAACATCTTAAGGAGAAGCTGGACGCTCTTTGTGAGCAAAATGCATCTTTGGCTTCTGAGAACCTCTACCTAAAGAACAGAGTGGGAACAATGGACTTTGAATTGAGGCAGTCAAAAACAAGAGTATGTATCTTCAGTATATTCATCCAAAAAAACCTCCAACCAAACCCAAAAAACTGCCCCAGTGACTATGACTTTTGAGTCTGTAATTCCAAGCAGAACATGCTGGTTTTTTGTCTTGTCTTAAACTATTTTACATGTAATACTTTAAAGTTTAAAGTTGAATATTCTATTTTTTTCATAATATTCAGCATTAATCTTGGAACAGAATAGTTTGGAATCTTATCTCTCCATGAGCAAAAGACCTATATCAATTGCGACTTTTATCTATTTATGTTCCAAAGTTTAATCTAAAGTTAGTAAGTCACAGAATGAACTATTTTCTTACATAATGTATTTTTCAATACTGTATTTAGCACTGTACATTCATGTGTCTGAGCCACATTAAGATTAATGTGAACAATAACAGTGCACTAGTCATTTCTGTAGGAATGAAAAATGTTGACCTCTCAGATTGTATTAATATTGCTAATCTGAAAAAGTGAAAGTGAGTTAGAAAGAAATATTGTATCTAATAAATCATTACTGATTTAATATATGCTTGTATGTACAGGTTTTTTTCAGGACAACTATATTTTCGTATTTGGTTTATATGTAAAATTAATAAAACATAGCCTAATGGTTTTTGTTTGAGAATTGTTGGCTTCAAGACAGTACAAATAAGTAGATAAAATGTTTGACTGTCTGGCATGGAAAGAACAAATAGTGGGATATAAACTTCTGGGAAAAGGCAAGAGACAAGATCAACATATAAAGAAATCACTCTGCTAGACAGCGTATCACACTGGAGGTGTTAGGGAATTGAAAGGATGTTAAATGAGCAGAAAATTGGAGGTGAGTTTGTGTAGATGAACAAGCATCTTCTGCAGCGAGGTTAGGAGCACAGCATCATTCAGTAAGCAGATTGTTCTTATGCATCACCTGAAGGTATATATGCAAGTGTTAATGAAACCCCAAATATGTTTGTATTTCAGATCTCTTATCTTGAATCAACTTTAGGTACACGTTTAGTCAGCATTCCAAAGTTAAAGGAACAGATTGTAAACTTGGAAGCAGAAGTTTCAGCTCAAGATAAAATTCTGAGGTACTGTACTTTTAAATCAGCATGTTATTATGATGTGCTTGCTAGTCCAAACTCTTTTTCAGGATGATGTAATTACTGGTACTGTGTGGGCCACTTAATCTGGGGCTTGAAACTTCCATTTGTGAGACATACATAGGAGGAGGGAGGTGGTTTATTTTGTGTTGATACCTTATATGTGGGGAATGTACTTAAAGAAATAGAGAAAAAGTAAAGGCTGGTAAAAGAAACTAGTTTATAAGGTATGCTAAACATGAATGTGCCCTTGTAACTGACTAGAGTGATTGTATGCTACATGACTCCATATCTTCTGTAGTAAACAAGCATACATATTCTCAAACATGACTGTGCATTACGTAGCGTAAGGGATTCTTCATGAATATATTAATCAAGGCAAATGGCCAAATAAAACTAATGTAGACAGTGTCCAGAGGCTGTCAGAAAGACATACTTGGCTGTCAGTTTATCTTACAACCTCATGCTATGTAATAGTCAATTAATATCTCAATCTGTCTTCACAAAACAAGGAAAAATACCTATATTTAATTCATATTTTAGAGTTGTTTCGCACGTGTGCATCCTGACCAGTCATACCTATTGTCAGAAAAATGGTGATTTCTATGTTCAGATCTCATGACACGAAGTCAGCTGTCTGGGTCCTTGGCAATCCTGACACCTGATGCCTACTGATGAGGTTTGGACACCACTCCAGACTGCAGACACACTCCAGGGTTTAAAGTGGACTATCGGTGTGCCAAACCTAGTTTTGAGAGTTGCAGCGTGTTTGACTAGCACTTCTCAAACATCATGTGCAGAAAAGAGCAACAAAAATCTAGTTTCTTTACAAAAAAGTTGCTATGCTTTGTTTACTTGCTAGAGATGCAGAAGATAAACTAGATCAAAGCCGGAAAACAGGAATGGAGAGAGAAAACATGTTGCAAAGATATAAAAAGGACTATAAAAATCTGAAAATGGAGTTACTTGAACAAAGCAAGCAAGGAAAGAGGTAGCTAAGTAATTCTAGTAAATTGAATAAGAATAATGGTGCATAAGTGTTTATTTCCATTGGCAGATGTTTACTTTGTGGAACAAATTTATTCCTCTGCTTCATGAATGTTTCTTTTTTTTTTTTTTTTAAAGTGGGGAAATTCTGTGTGAAGATAATTATTTTTTAAATCTTGACATTTGCTGGTAGTTGCAGGCTGATACCATACACTAGTAACCAGTTTATCACCTGTTTTTTCCCTTCAAAATAGATGTACTGCAGTGCAGAGCTGAAACAGGTCCAGAATATATTTTTCCTGAATTATTTTTGACTTTGTCTTGCAAGAACCTACAGCATATGCTCAGTACTCAGTATTCAACAGTAGTGAGTGCTGTATTTTTCTGATTGTTGAGAGGAAAGTGATAGAAGCACAATTTAATCAGGAGAACATCTTTATGTTATCCTTAATCTTACCTGTCTATATGGTACTATAGAAAAGGGAGCTGTAATTCCATCCCAATCCCCATTTCCCTTTCCTATTGCCTCCTTCAGCCCAATGGTTTTGTGGCTACTGGGAGGGTTAAGTAATTTCTTTTGACTGTGGGAAGTTACTGTGTACAATCCGATCGCCTCCAAAATGCAATTTTAAAGAAATGAGAGGAGTAAATAAAAAGATTCCTACCTGCCCAATTCATTTAACTGCATTACCCGAGGCAAAAAATAACTGAATTAATGGCTTAGGAAAGCATTTCTTAACCTTTTGAGTGCAAAACTCTTGTTTGGCTTGCCTATCTACTCATGAAATTACCTCTGATCTACCCATAGCTAGACAAATGGAAATACTGCGGGGCTTGCACTACTGGTGAAGAAATATGTGTTGGTTTATGTTCACTGTTCATTCAGAGCATGTGGGGTTGGAACTAGCTGTACTTAGTTACTAGCTGCAAATGTAAATATTTTGGTACTTTAGACAAACTGAACTTCTGCCTCATGAAACTTTTTTTATCTAGGGCTTGGAAAGGTGGAAAAAGAAAGGAAGTTACCTGGAGCAGTTAATTTAGTAGGTTTTGGGGTTTTTAGTAACTGGAGGAGATGCCTGAAATTTGTGAATTTTAAAATTGGTATGTTTTGCAGAGCAGAACAGCAAAGAAATGAAGCTTTGTTGAATGCGGAGGAGCTGACAAGAGCTTTCCAAAAGTATAAAGAGAAAATAACTGAAAAATTAGAAAAGGTAAATGTTTTTTCTTCAGTTGCTTTTGCCATGCTGTTAGGATTTTGCTTCTTCGAATAAGCTGGGCAGCAAACAGCAACAGGTTCACCAGTGGGTCAATTATTTCTGGTTGTTGGTGGCAAAGTCTTGAGAAGTGGGACAGGTTAAGCAACTCTTTGTGGTGATAACTTCAGTTATCCAGTTTTAAACTGTCTGCACAGTTTGGACAGTCTGCATCTCTGAGGTATCCTAATACTGCTGCTGTTTCTTCTGTCTCTCCCTTACCAGGGAAATTTACATTAAAAAAGTATATGATACTTTTAAAATAACTCTTTTTGACTCCATCTGTATAACGTGTTTGATCAAACATGAGTTAGAGAAGAGATGTGATGAAAATGAAGCCACCAAAATTCCAGTGGTCAAAATTGTTAAATGCTTCCTGCCTTGTGGGAAGAGAAAATATAAGCCTGAGACAGTTAGCTCTTACAGAGAATTTTTATTTTATTAGACTTCTTTCCTTGTGGAAGGAGATTGCCAAACATAAATATGCCCTAAAATATTAAACCAAAATGACATTACTTTTCCCCAAATGACAGGAAAAAAAAGACGACAACTTTGCCCCTCTCCTTTTCTTCACAACAGTGAGCAATAGAACTATCTACAGGCTTACCAGAAAGAAAAAAAGAAACAGCGTAGTGTTTATAGTATTCTTTTTAAAAGGCTTGTTGGCCATGGAGGCTTAGATTATTGTTGTACTGTAATGAAAAAAATTCTTTTTAAGGTTAAAGCTGAAGAAGTAGTCTTGGGAAAACGTTTAATTGATTGTGAAAAAGAAAAAGATAAGTTGAATGAAAAGTGTGTCAGCTACAGAAAGGATCTAGACATCCTAGAAGAGCAATTAAGGTAACACAAAGGCTTTTAAAAATTTCTGTACAGTTATTTGAGAAGAAATTGCATGTTACAACTGTCACTGTGAACATGGTGCTCAACTTGCTTAGTTCAAACTAAATCACGACCAGCATCAGTGAACGCTTTGGGTCAGCGTCAGCAATACGACAGAGAAACCGTAATACTAAACAGGTAAAAAATGTTAGCATACACTTACAAATTTCTAAATTATTTTCCATAACTAATCCTTAAAAGTTCTAATCCCACATGCTGCCACATTCACAGTAACAACCAACAACCTACCAAGCCTTCTGGGACCATAGGTTCCCTTGCTCACATGCCGCTTCTGTGGGAGATGCGGGCACTCTGGCTTTATGTATACCTGTTGCACTGCCTGCAGTCTGCCAATGTACACGCCAATGAGAGAGCACCCTTTGAGTTCGCTTACACCACCAGGTGCAAGTCCCTACTTGTTGCACACCATATTATCAGACCCTACCTAGAATAAAGAATACTCTTGGCATTCAATGGGGAGGCTGCACTCAGCCCTGAACAGAGGTTGTCATGCTGGCTGCAACTTCTGGAAGTGTCAGACCAGCTATGGTCATGTTAGGTAGAGTGGTATAGTTATTTTGTCCTGTTCTTAAACTTCTTTGACTTCAGCACAATTAAAGTCACCTTGATTTATTTCCTACTAGTGATTGTCCTGATAGTGCTTAAAACTTAATGAAGTTGCTTAAGAATGAGAAGTGGTTTATTCTGTCCTTTTGTGTGCCGATAGCAGTTTGCATCTTGATCCTTAGAAACAGTGAAAGCTTATTAAAGCAGTGAAAACTTCTAACACTTGTACAGAGCTAATCCTAGATTTTGAGAGGGAGGAAACTAGTAAAACAGTATAGTTATGGTGTGTTCTTCTAGTATTTTTAATAATGAAAATCCTAGTCTACTTCTCTGAGCTATACTTTTTAAATGGATATACTTTTTTTAGGAAATTAAAGGAAGAGAATCATAGTGCAAAAGAAGAAATTAAGACTCTAGAGGCAAAGAACACTGAAATGATATCAATGCTGACTCGGTCTGATCAGAAGATCATTGAGCTTGAGAGTGAGCTTAGTGAAAAAGAAGTAGTACTTACAGAGAAAAATGCTTTAATAAGTGAAAATGTAGAGCTGAGAGCACTTACTGCACAGCAACATAACCGCTTGAAATTATGCCATCAAGAAATTGAGGATTCAAGGGAAGAGCTCAAGATACTAGAAACCATTATTTCCCAGTTGGCTTTAAGTACATCTGAAGAGGTACAGTAACTGATACATCCTTACAAATATTATGTGTCTTAATTCTAACTGACACTACGTGGAAATCCTGTGACGTTCTTGAGAAATAATCTGAGTTAAATACATTTGTTTTCAAGATGCATGGATGAAATGTTTTCTTAATTTAAGTATTTTACTTCTCATTCAAGAGCAAGGAATAGGTGCTTTGGAATTGATTAACCAGCAAGCATTTAAAATTACACTTTCCATTCCTCTGTTCTACATATTGATTCTTCAGATGTAGGTATAATCTCTAAAACGTGATGATGTCCCATTATATGATGCTGAAGTTCTCAGTAGAACAGCATGACATTTCCCATATGGCAGACACATTGTGTCACACAGCCAGTCAATGTGTCAGCCTCCGCAATGGAGAAATTAGAGCAGGAGATGCGTTTGTAGGAACTTTTTTTTTTTTGTGGGGAAAGAGAAGGCAGAACTTCCCTGACTGCAAATAAACTTTTGTTTCATCAGGATGAACCCTGGCTTATGAGCCTGAAGCTTGTACTGGTGAAGTTTAGTGGTAAACTGAGTGATTGGAAGTGTCATGTAAAAACCCCAAAGTTGTGAACTGACTGGAGTTACTGGAGGAACTGTTTGGGAAGTCAGGAAGGGCTAGAGAGACATCTGAGGTCAGGAGTACAGATTGCATCAAATCTCTTTATTTTTGAAGTATAAATGTGAGTAGCTGTAATGAAAACAAAAGTGAAAGTATGCTTTCTGTACAATTTCAGAATTGCCAGAGTGACCTCTGCTTAAGAGAATATAGTGATTTTGTATAAAAATGATGTTTTGGGCTGTTGTGACCATAGACATTTATTTGGAAGGCCTTCAAAATTGTTTTAGGGCCCTTTTGGAAAATACATTTACATCTTTCTGGAAAAATTTGGGATTATTCTAGTAATGGAATGTTCAGAAGCCTTCTGTAACTGGAGGAAAAAAATTATATTAAATGCAGTCGTTGAAATCTGAAAGGAAACATGATGTCAGAAGTTGAAAACGTGGAATTACTGATAATATCTCTATTTACTTATTTTTTCACAGCAAAAATGTTCATACTTCAGTACCTGTACAAAGATATCTAAAGGAATGGCCTCAGTTTGAGGGCCTTAATGCCTATTAGTCTACTAATGTGAGACAGACCTTCAGTGCTCTGCAAGCACTTACTTAGGATTTTAAAGATCAAGTTATCCAAACTTTTAACATCCCAGTATATGTGACTTAAGCTTTATATGCTAGTATAACACATGAATTAATCACACTGTGAAGCAGTGAAAAGTCAATTTTTGCATTGATCTTGGTTTTCCCTTGACTTTCAGATTAAATGGTGCCACTTGAAACACCAGCTGTTGAGTTCTTCAAGAAAAGAAGCTCTTCCTGAATCTTGTTGTGAATCGAATAAGCCTTTGATTGCAGACCTAAGGTATAACTTTCTGGTTACTGAATTATGGCAAGAATAAGCAGATAATAAGGTAATATTAGAACTAGCAAGTAGAAAGGATGTTAAATAGTTGTCTCTTCCTTTACAATAGCATTAAACTGGCAATGAAAGAAGCAGAAATTCAAAACCCTCATGCAAACTTAACTATCTATACTGGAGCTGAGCATCTTTCTAATGATAATGTAAGACAAGAAAATAGCAGGTTATGTGGCCTGGAAACAGAGCCTGTCAAATTGATCAGAAGTCAAGGAGGTAAGCTTATCAAAATAGTTGTGCAGTTCTGTCTGATTAATCCACAAATTAGGAATTTTTTTGGTGAGGTTTAAATTCTTTTTTATAATGTTTTTAAATATATCTCTGTGAGTTAACAGATACGGTTTGGTTGAACAGGGAGCAATTTGCTACCTTGGAATTCTGGAAATTGTCATGTTCTCTAGATGCAATATTCTTCTGCCTTTTGCTAATTAAGTTATTTGTTCAGCAATATCCAAGCTACGAGTTGTGTTGAAATAGACCATGCTTATTTATTTTTTTTTTTATGCAGGCTATGCTAAGGTCTCCATATTGTCTTTGATTCTTTTCTCTGTATCCTGCTGTTGCAGAATTTCTGCAGTCGCTTCTGCAATTGCTATTAGGACTGCTCCATGAAATAACTTCAGAGCACCGACATAATGATGCTGTCTTACTTTTTTTTTGTTTGGTTGGTTTTGTTGTGTTTGGGGGTTTTTTTGATTGGTTGATTTTTTGTTTGTTTGTTTTCATGAATTACAGCTTTCAGTTACATTACATGGAAAAAATAAACAGTCTTGTTTCTGAATACTATGTTAGTTCAATATGCTATGTTGTTAAATTATATTTCTCCTCTCTTTGGTTTGTATGATTATTTACATGAGTGCTAGTTTGTATGTTCTTTTGTAAATTAATCTTAGGTTTATTTTTTTCTATTTTGAGAGCGGAGAAGTCAACAGTTGGAAATTATCAGCAAACAATTTGAAAAGGAGAGGCAAAAATTCCAGAAAGAGATAGAAGAGTTACGCACTAAACTGACAAAAGCAGATGATGAGAAGTTGTCTTTGAAGACCAGCATGGCTCAGAGAGCCAGCCAGTTTCAAATCATACAGGAAGATCTAATGAAGAAGGCTTCAAAAACTAGTAGCTTAGAGAGGGAAGTAAGTTTTTAGCAGCACTGAAAAAATGTCACTTTCTTTATTCAGTAATCAAAGATAGTTAAGACAATAGTTATGGCAAAACTGCAATTGCCATATTAATTTTTACATCTGGCTTATTTGAGAAAAAATGGAAATAAATTTTTGAGCAAAGCAGAAAAACTTAAAGATAGCAGCCTTAATTTGTGAGTTGTTGGAAATCTCATTTTAATGTAGTTAGTGGGCTTTACTACTAATATTTGTAATTGGAAAATATGCACAGTCTTGTTGCTTTGATATGGTTGAATTAATGTGTAATCTTAAGAAATAGATGTTGAAGGAACTGTTATACTTTTCCTTATTAAATGTTAGTACAGTTGGCAGAGATTAACATTATTACCGGAGAGTCACAAAAGAAAGAAATTAAGTTTCAGCTAGCTCTTCTCTGGTCGAATAAGTTAAAATACTATTTCTTACATTCTGGTGCTGTGTTTATAGATTTCCAGCATAATGGGATTTGCAGTATTTCCTAATAATGGCCATAAATGTTATAAATCTGTATATATAAATACAGATTTAGCTGAATATAAATCAGCTAATTCACTCATATGGCACTGACAATTACTATGAATTGGATAAATTTGAGATAATTTGTCCTGAATGCTTCTCTGTAAGTAATAAAGTTTAATAGATCATACAAAAAAACCAAAACAAAAACCAACCAAATAAATAATTAATTAAAAGTACTAGGAAATAGTAGTAGCTAAAATGGAATTGGTAGTAAGAAAGTACGTACAAATACTTGAATAAGCCCAAAACAGTTGTCTTCATGCTGTTTTGTGCCATATTTAATTTCAGATAACAAAGAAATCTTCTCAACTTTCTGCACTTGAGAAACAGTTGGAAGAAAAGACTATTGCTTATTCTGCTGCTGCAGCAAGAAATACTGATTTGGAACAGGAACTCATGGTAAAATGTTCTCATTGAGAAACTACATTTATGCAAAAAGAATTAAATGGAGATTAAAGTTTAACTTAAAACAGTATTATTCTATGTATTCAAAATGGATAGACTTTCCAATCTGCTAAACAATCTGGGCAGGTTTTAAAAACTGAATCTTGTTTCAAATTCATTCCTGCTTTTGAACATGGTAAGTTATTAATGGACATATTACTTTTTCCTCGTGATGATATGCGCAACGAAAATCTAGTCCTATTTAAATCAGTTGTAGCATTGCCATTTGTTTCAGTGAAACACATACAGACCTGTGAATAAAAAAGTCTTCTAAATGGTACTAAGTGAAGAAGGTGACCTAACACTTGGAGCACTGTAAATTCCAGTCTGAGTATTGTTATACAAACTTTTTTAGTTTTGGATAGGGGTCTAAGATTGCTAGAAAAGGAAACTATTTATGTGGTCCCTTTCAAATGGAAAATTGTCTTTTAACGATTCCATCTCTCCACGTGAACATATAATTTCTTTTTGTCTTTGACAGAAGTTTCTTGTTCCAGTTGCTATAATTTGTGCCAGTAGTCCACCTTGGCAGACACCTTGTCTCTGTGTAGTGGCTGCATTTAGTGGCATTCTATATCTGTGTTATAGCTGTCACATCCTTTGAGATGAAACATGTTGTGTATAACTTCAGTATTTTCTGTGTTGTTCTTTTATGAAAGCTAGGAACTTGATCAGCAAATAAAACACTATTTAATATCACAGCTAAATATTTTTATTAAGTCCTTTTTGTTGTTGGTGTTTCCAAGGGAAAAAACAAACGCATTCATGAGTTGGAATCAACTGTCAGTGAAGAACTTGAGCAAATAACTTCTGCTTTTGAAAAAGCAAAGTTGGTTCACCTTGAGAAGCACAAAGAGATGGAGAAACAGATTGAACTAGTAAGACCTTCCTTGTGTGCTAGTATGTGTGAGTGATATACTGGGTAACTTTTTTCCTATGTTATTTTCTTTGTCTTTTTAGTAATTCTGAGGCAGGTGTCCAATTATAACTTTTTAATATAAATTTTTATCTGCTCCCCGCGTTTCCTGAATTTTAGTTCATTTTCCATCTAGTACTACACAATCTCATGATTTCCCTATGAGATTTTCGTTTTTCTGCTCAACTGAGGAGAAATAGGAACTTTGGACTGTTGTTCTTTGCTCCGAAGGCCTAGCAAAAGAAAAAAAAAAGTATAGCTTTTCTGCCTGCTGGGGTTAAACCATGACAGCTTCTAACAATATTCTCCTGTTTGCTGTACCTCTGCCAAATTGAGTCTTAGGAGCATCTGTGTTCAGGGAGAACTGTTGGTGGGTTTTTCAGTCTTTAGAGAAGAATTCTATTGCTTCATGTGATTAGAAAGATAACTGTGGCTATTTGTAGATGTTCAAGAAGCTTGTCGTCTTTTGCTAAAGAACAGATGCATGTCTTACTGTCTGGGTTGATGACGGACAATTACACTGTGCCTGCCCTCATTCTATTGATTCTCCTGTTGCTTTAAAATATTATGTGTTTGGTATTTCTTGATATTTTTAAGACACTGCAATACTGCTGATGGCAGGAACTTTTCACTCATCAAGTGGTGGGTTAATAGAACTGAATGACATTTAGATGCACAAATTCTCTGAAAATGCTTATTAAAATATGAACCATGAATTACTTACGGACAGCTTCAGACACAACTGGAGAAGAAACATCAACAATTCACTGAACAAGAGAAAATAATATCTATTTTGCAACAAGACGTTATACATAAACAGCATGACATTGAATCGTTGGATGGCCTGCTGACAGAAAGCAGAGAGGTGAGGTTGGCTCTTGACTTTCATTAAATGCAAATCAAGCAAGTGACTAATAATGATGAAAAGCATATCCATAAATACATGGAAAAATTGGAGAAAATGAGATACTTATATTTTTGCTTCTCTAATTCTTGTTTGAGTGATTGACTGAATCTAGCGTAGTCCTCAGCTGCTACTACTATATGTTGTACAAACTTAATGATCTTTCATTATTTTCTGTGTTGGCATTCTCTTTATGCCTCTGGTTTGCCCCTTGGGCTTCTTGCTCTAATCAAAGGAAAATGACCTGGATAAAGAACAATTGCATTTATTCTGTACTAGGTGGTAAATCAAAAATGTTCTATTATGGCAATGTTTTATTCCTTTTTAATAATTCCTGCTGCTGCAGAATATGAAGGGACATCTATCAGGAACCAAATTCACTTCAGAGTATGATGTACACAAATACAGTATGCAAGCCATTGTGTTTTAAATACACTGATGGGGTTACTTTTTCTTGATTCTTAGTATGAGTTTTATTAGTTAAATTACTGTTACTATATTTACATTTTGTTCTCTTGAATAAAAATGTGTGCAAATAGGAAATGGAAAATCGAAATGTCCAGAAAGATCGAGAATTGAAGATGCTGAAAAGTCAGTTAACAGAAGAAACTAACAAAGTTAGTAAGCTCTTGGTAACTTTCAATTAATAGTTTTAAAGTTTACAGTAATGGTGTATTTCCTTTTATCCTCTATAGAAAAACTATATAAAGCTGCTTTATAGAAATTTGTCTCATAAATATTTCAGGAGTCATTAACCTGAAGTCTTTTTTGTTTTTGTTTTAATTGAAATAAGTATGGTGAAACATGCAGTACGAGATTATACAATACATAATTGCTTTATAAAATTACTGTAACACTACTGTTACAAATAGGGCAGATTTTTGCTTGTAAAATATTGTCTAACCAAAGCTAATGTTATATAGTTTTTTGCTCTAGATATGACATATATTTTAAGAAAGATGATACTATAATATTGGTCATGTTTTTAGCCACCTATACCTCTTCACAGTGTTTGCCTGATAATTATTTTCCATGCAGGACTTGGAACAGTATTTTAATAAACCATTGCCATGTGGTGATTTACCAGAGTCAGGTTTCAAACAGTATTAAATCTTCAGGATATCACTAGGAGAAGATACTGGGGACTTAGCTGGTAGCATGCTCTTTCTGAACTTGTGTTGGACCAGGTTTCTATCCAAGTGGCTTTGTAGTTTTTGGGATGTTTTCCAGAGCTTTAAAATTAAGATCCATTATCACTTCTCTTCAAAAAGCTCCTGATTCAGGTAGGGAGGGAGGTAGAAAACTGGTAGCATTGAAAGTATTAGCCAATCTGCAGCTAAATTCAGCACAATTCTTGTTGATGAGAAAAGTTAGCATTGAAACCAAACAGTTAAGAAAAGTTTAATTACTATGGCTTAAGACCTCTGTGGGTTTGTTCATTGTAACTTACTTGTTCAAGGTTGTAAGATATTTGTTAGAGGTTACTCAAATCCAAATTAATAGTGAAAGGGTAAAATAGATTAATAGTGTTGACGTTGCTAAAAGCTTTTCCTTTCCTTTTTTGGTAGAACTCAGGCACTGTCGCTCAGTGCAGAAAGGAAAAAAATGCTGTTTAGTAGCTTTCTGCGAGGAATTATATCAAGATCTGAATGTTATTTTGGAAAAGACTTGTCACAACTCACATATGATGATTCCAAACTTATTTATGCAATGCTATATGTAATAAAACATGGTGGATTAATGGTTTGGTATTGGGCATATGTTTGCTTTTAAATTCTAGCTACTGACAAATACTGGTATACCTTCACATAACTGATACACTCAACTGATTTAAACACAGTATTGTAATTTAATTTCACAAATTATTTCAATTTCTGAATTTGATTTCAGTTTTAAAGTTTATCATGATCTTCCATGCATGTTTTAATACTCTTTATCTAAAAATGTAGCTTTTGAGACCTTTTAACATTTTTTTCTTTAGACTACTTAAAATTGCACGGCATGGTTTTTATTAGCTAATCTGTTACATTCAACTAGGTGAGACAACTTGAGTCAGCGCTAGACGTATGTAAGGAAGAAGTTGCACTGTATTTGAGTCAGTCACAAGAAAATAAGGAGATATTTGAAAATCAGCTCCAAAAAAAGTCTGAAGAGGTAACAGCTTGTTTTAACAGCTCTTCTGTGTTGCAGAGAATGCTTGTTATGGATGATTTAATCTAAAAGTTTGTCTGTGAAGTAAGAGACAAAACATTTGTAGCAGGAACTGTGAACAGGAAGTAAGCTGGGAAAAGGCTATACATAGTGTGAGGGTCAAGGGGAAAATCATAACTAAGAAACACTGGATAAGCTTAGGAAAAAGAAGCACCAAGATAAATGAATTGTTGAAAGAAGTAACAAAATCAGAATTAAATGAAAGAAAGCATTATCTTGGGGAAAAAATGGGGAGAGTACTATAGCAATATAAACTTAGGTGTTTTTATTGAATCATAGGTGTGATTCTGTGCTCATTAAGAATGAAGAGAATAGCTGATGCAAGTGCAAATAAAAATGTTTTATTGTAATGGAAAATAAATTTATTTTCAGGTTCATTATTTACAGAAAGAAATAAAACTGAAAGATCAGAATATTCAGAACACAAGTGAACAAAATATTCTCCTACAACAAACTTTGCATCATCAGCAGCAAATGTTACAGCAAGAAACTATTAGAAATGGGGAGCTGGAAGATAATCAAATTAAACTTGAAAAACAGGTACAGTATGGTGAGAAGTGTCTACATAAAGACAGATAATTAAGTGCTTTTATATATATAATTTGTAATACCTTTAAAATCTGAATATTTCTTTGATAACTGACTTGATATTACTTTAGATATATCTAAAGTAAAGAGTTTTTTGTGGGTTTTTTGGTCTTAAATCAGGTTCTGTGTGCTATCAGAAATGCTAGTATTAGAGTGGCTAAATACCTGGAAAATCAAAACCTGGCCTGCAATTAAGGAGAGGTGTATTGAAATTCAGAAAGTTGAATCTTGTTATATTTACTAGAAGCTATTTCTCTTTCAAATGTGACTGCAAAGTTCTAGTCTTAAATTATATACAGTTTTAGACTATAAGGAAATCTGTTGTGTTAAAACTCTTGCTATGTGAGTTGCAAGACAAGGATGTATATTTCTTTGGTATGTAAATTGAAAGTACTAACACATTTAAAATGCCATTTTAAATAGGTATCCGATTTGGAACAAGAGCTTCAGAAGCAGAAGGCATACGCAGAAGATGAGTTGAGAAAGGTAGAGGAGAAACTTTGCCTAGCTGCTCAGGAAGCAGAGTTAAACAGGCAGAAGGTGGATGAACTTAATAGTACAATCAGGTATGTTTAGAATAACTGAGAGGTATAGTCTACAGACAGACATATCAAGAAAGATTGCTGTCAGTAATGGTATTGAGCTGTGTAGTCATACAGTTCTGTCTCTGTATGAGCATAGACTGGAAATCAGAAGGGACATTTCTAACAAGCAGAGGCATGAGTTTCTGGAACAGTCTTCCAATGGAATTAATGCATGTCCTGGCAACCTATTCAGCCTTAAGATGGCACTTTAATGCAATTCAATTCATAAATATATCAAGTTATTTGTAATTCTAGATAGTAGATTCTAGGAGAGCTTGATAGTCTTAAAGAATATGGGTTGGATTGTGAGAATAGCCTACTTAATGTGACTCTTAATTCCTATTTTATTCACAAATGCTTGTCTTGGAGCATGTAAGGACCTAAGGACGTATATATGTTGCTTTTGTTATTGCAAGGTTAATTTTGTTCTGGTTGCTTCTTCTATTTAGACAAATTAAATTGGAGATGGATCAGTGCAAGAATGAACTTACTGGTATGGAAGAAGAAGTAGTGCAATTAAAACAAGATGGTCAAAACAAAGCAATGCAGATAAATCAGTTGGATATTGCTTTGGAAGAAGCACAATCAGAGCTCAATGAAAAGGCAAATGAGGGTAATTTCACTATTTGGTTTCTCAGGCTTCATTTCATCATGCTATTTCTCTTTATGTATTAGATTAGACATTTTTCCTTTTCCCCCTGTTTTATAATCAAGTACATGAGAGTCAAAATATGATATTTTTTTAATGTGTTGGTAATTCCATAATTTAAAAATAAAGCTATTTAAACAAACAAACAAAGAAAACCCTCCAAACTCTCCAAAAGCCACAGCCTTTCTTTTAATGTACTTTTGCAAATTCTTACTTTTGTGGGATGCACCTTTACCCGAGGTGAAATGAATAAGTAGTTTTTCTTGTAAATCGGTAATGCAGATTCTTAATGTAGTAACCAAACAAGACACATAGATTTAATAAAGGCATATGCTATTCACAAAAATTCAGCTCTTTAAAACAAACAGAAACCCCCACAAGAGTCCAGGGAAATAACAAACTTTCCAACCCCTCCTCCTCCGTTAATTTAATTTTACCATTCTTTTAAACCAGAGGCTTACTAGAAATTCTGCTTGCATTTTTCATAGGACTACATATTGAGTTACTATGTGGTCTCTGTACTTTCTCCTTGGTCAAATGTTTATAAATATTTTAAGTCAATTATAGATTATAAGCTGAATAAAACCAGCAAAGAGTTAGGTACCATGAAAAGGTTGTTGTATAACTTCAGAAGTCATCGTTTTTCTAGATTTTCCTAAAAATAGTGATACGGAAAATTGACTATGACCCCAAGTGCTAGTAGGCAGCAGTGTTGCATAAAGACTTTGACTTACTGATGATTAAACATTTTTGTGTTTTGTGTTGTGTGTTTGTGTGTATAAAATAGTGAATGATTTAGAAGATAAGCTGCTTCAAAGTGAGACTTGCCACAGGGAAGCCTTACAGAAAATAGTAGAACTAGAATCTGCATTACAGAGTGCCCATGGAGAATTAAAAATCACTATAACAGAGCTTGAGGAATTGCAAGATGCATTACAGAATGCACAGTCCTCTCTGGAGGAGAAGCACATTGCCATCATGGATCTAACAACTGAGCTCAGGTAAGCTGATATCTTTTCCATCATGAAAACTCAGTTGTGTTAGTTTTTCCTTAGGAATAGCAACTGGTTTGGATGGTCTCTCTCTATATTCTTAGCAGCTCTCTAAAATTTTTTAGGTGGTTTGTGGCTGTAAGAGATCTTTGTACAGTAGCTGCTAACCTCACTTTTAATTTCTAAAAGTGGTGTTGAATTCTTCTTTGGGAATTCTGTTCTGAGATCTGCTAAATTATGTTCTGAATCTCAAAGCTGTGAAATGATCGTAAGAGGAATTAGTTTCTTTTATAGTGAAATTGTCCAGCTTCCTTTCTGACCATAAATTAACAATACTTTCTTCTGTACTATTCTTATTTTAAGAACATGTTGTTCTGATAACCAATTAAATAACTTGAATAATGAAATTATTGGGAAATCTCCACCTGGAATATAGTTAACAGAATTATTCCATTTGGGTTTGTTTCTTTGCAATTGATGAGTTGATTCATGCTTTAGAGTAATTTGGCTTTAAGTAATAGTTCTCATGATTTTCAAGCTGGATACTCAAAGCTAAGCAACTGAATGTGCATTAAGTAATTAAACATATGAGAATTTCAGGTATTGCAAGGGAGAAATTGAAGACAAAAACCAAGAACTCCTTGACATGGACCAAGCACTGAAAGAAAGGAATTGGGAGCTGAAACAAAGAGTAGCTCAGGTCAGTTTATTTTAAGTATGTTAGTGACAATTATTCCTGTTATGTAGTAGATAACTTATAAAAAGCCTGCTAGGTTTAAGTGCCTTCACATATCGTTCCAAACTGTACTGTTAATATAGCCGCAGTGTCAATTTCAAAACCAGCTGTATGTTACTGAAGCCTTATGGTACCAAGAAAATTAGGTTGTGCTTCCCTAAGGGACCACAGACTACTGTTTTCATAGAACAGAAGCCTCGTGCAAACCTGTCCCATAATTACTCCTTACTAATAAAGTTACAGGACAACTGTTGTCATCTTGATGTTTGATAAACGAAACAGCTGCACTGAAGTGTGCTTAGAGATGATCAAATCCTTTCCATGTTTGCACTGGAGTATATTTAATTAGCTCTAAAGCAGTCTCAAAATATGAAACAGTACCTTTGTTGTGAATAAATGTCTGTGGCTTCTGTAAAATGCTTTCAATCTTTTGGTGTGGCTTCAGGATTTGATATTCATTATGAAAAAAACTATTATTCTGTCACTTATAGTTAGCCTTCTAATAGCTACTTCCTGCAGGAGTTACCAGCCTTTGTTTCCAAGAATATTTGACATTCAGAGAGAAGGGGGTCTGGATTTTAAAAAATAAATAAATAAATAAAAATTGTTCAAGGAACTGACACTGTAAGGAGGCTAGACCTTCTGCTGCACCCTGTGAGCTGCTCCGGGGATTCATCAAAGTGATGGGATTTCTCTCTTTTTTTTTTTTTTTTTCTCCACTTTGGCAAAATTTAGCACTTCCTAACAAGATGGATTAGCATAATAAGCTACTCGTTACGTTCTGTTTAAAATGAGGACAAGGTTTGTATTCTGTGTATCTGAGGACCAAACATACTCAGTTATGGACTTTTTCCACAATTTCCCCTCTTCTGTTTGTGTTTGACCCCTATTTTTTAAATGAGATAGCTAAGGTGCATTTTTATATTGACTACTTAAGAGAATATTCTTGAGACTACAAAGGATTAGTTTCATTCCTTTTGCTGTCATATTTTGTAATATTACTTCTTAAAACCTGCATACTAGTTCTAGCTAAAATATTTTCTCTTCTTCCTTTTTCACCTCTAGATTGCACAGTTGGATATGACAGTTCGTGAACACAGGGGGGAAATGGAACAACAAATAATTCGATTAGAGTGTAATTTGGAGAAGTCAGAGTTAGAAATTAAGGAATGCAATAAACAGGTAATTCTTGCTTAAATTACAAACCCAGTTTCCCTAACAAAAGGCAGCTAATTCCATGAGAAAGTCTGGCCCTGGGACAAAATAGCTGGCCAGGTTTAATCAAGAAGAGTACAACTGGTTCCTTATTGTAGGGAGAGGGAAGGGAGTAGTTTAATAGAGTAACAGCAAAAATATTCTGTTTGTCAATTAAAACCGAAAATTTTGCAGGTGTATGCCAATATAAAAATGAAAACATACTTTTTTTACTTGATACGATATAGCTCCCAAACTGCTCTTTTAATAAAGGAAAATGTTGACAAAATAAAAATAAAATTAAAAATTGACAAGAGAATCCAAAGTCAGAGGTAATACTGATGGTATTTTTGAGTTGTGTTTGGTTTGGGTTTTTTTAATTATTCTGATTTCAGTAAAATATCCATTCTGATTTAATTGCACTTTCTGTTCAGATTGAGAGCTTAGAGAAGAAACTCCAGCATTCTAAAGATGAGCTTCGTGAAAAAGAGTTTGAATTGCTCCAGAGAGATCAAGAAATAAATCAGCTGAAGAAAAAATTTGAAAGAAAGCAACAGAGCCTAGAAGCTCTTGAAAAGGTAAAATACTCCTTGAATACACAACAAATTATCAATTTTAATGCCATTACCATAACTGGCTAGAAGGAATGATATGGTGTCTCTTTAGAATAAATGTCTTTACTTCTCCCCATGTAATTGTATTCTATATGCTGATGTTTGCTGAATCTTAATCCCCTAAAGTTAAACTAGTTTAATGATTTAAAAATTTAATGGCATACTTTTAATTGTCTGCATTGTGGAGAAATTTCAATATTGATTATCTTTTGAAACCTGATGTTCTGGCTACGGGCATGGTCTTCCTTGAAATTAAATGAAAAAATACACCATATGATGAGGCCTTCTTATGACTTAGGTATCTATCTTGTGAAAATAATTGCATCAAAAGAGCACTGAGATCTCACGTGCTTATGGGAATGAGAAGAGAAACTTTTGGCATAGTGAATGGGAGCAAACAGATAGAATAGAGAATATAGCTAGTTTTACTTTATGAATTATGCAAATCATTGGTTTGGGGCATGAATCAGTCACTACAACTACAAAAGCAATCTGAGATAAACAGGCTTTCTGCAGAAGGAAGTTCGTTCAAAGACGCTTGCCAGCTAGAGGTAAAGACCAAAACTGAAATGGCTCCTGCCATTTTGATTATGCTGCATTTGTGTTATTCCTTTCCTTAGGACAAGATAATGGAGAAGTCTCCTTTCTGTGCAGTCGCCAAAGGCATTTGATCTGTATTCCAGATCATGGGGGCTTGGCTGTGTTGCAGCTGAATATGAAGGCTCTTTCACTGCAAATTAAAGCGATGTCAGCTCTTCCATCCTGATTTCTGTTAAAGGTTATTTATGACAGTCAAGAACAGGACAGTGCCTGCTACCCTTCACGCGTATCATTAACATACTTCCAACTTTTCCTAAGGCTTTGGGGATGATTCTGAAGGAAAGGATTTCCTAGTTAGCCTCTGTACAACTGCTGACTAGACCCCTCCTTCCCAGATAAATTGCCTTATTGTTATTTTTCCTAAGGAATATCAGGTAGGGGGAGGCCCGAGAATGATATAAGAAAGACTTTGAAAATTGACCTACGCCAGTCATATTCCTTTAGAGACTTTGGATGAAGCAAATGAAATTTCAAGCTTATTTTCATTATAGTGAAGTAGATAAAACACTGGACTTCAGAAGCAACCTGCATAAAATATGAAATATATTGCAGAGGGGTTCTGGCTCCACTTGGAATATGATATGGTTGTTTCCTCATTTGAAAATTGTGTATATTGATATCATGTAAGAAAAGAATTTCTCCTTTAGTAACACATTGCAGACCAATCTCCCACAGAAACTTTCTGTCCTAGTTCTAAAAACTCAATTATGTAATCTGTCTGGGGAAAAGGGGTGAGGGGTGCCTGTGTCTTGCCTGTGGGTATAGTCTGTCTCATTCATTCCCCTTAATATACTACCTTCCTTGCTTACTACAGGAAATATATTAATCCAGGGAAGGAATTGTTAGATAAGGTTGACTCCTGTCCTGTTCCACTCTGACCTTTTGGGACTCATGAAATAACCATGTCACAGATTTTTCAGTTGAATCGTTCTTTGTTCTGACTCTGCTTTAATCTGCAGTAAAGGTCTTCTAACAATACAGCAATCTGCTGTGCTTAGAAGTTGTAAGTGTTCCAAATAAAGTTTTTCTGGGAAATTGAAGTAATTTCCTTCATTTTAAAAAAAAAAAAAAAAAAAAAAAAAAAAAAAAAAAAAAAAAAAAAAAAAGGCAGATTTGACTTACAGCAAATTAATATTTTTTGGCCACAGTTCCATACTGAAATGAGAAATAATATTGTTCTAAAAATGGTAAGTGAAGTAAGAAAAAATTAGTGCTTACAAAGATTGATTTTTTTAAAAAGAGTAATTTTTACAATGTTTTTGTAAAAGTATACATAGTATAAAAATAATTAAAGTTACTGTAATATTCTTTCATTCATTAGCTATTAGCTTATGTGCTACTTACAGATGTCTGTGTACTCTATTTATAGCATTCCTCATAAAGAATAAGCATCTAGCTAAACATGAATAGAACAACATAATCACTTTGATATTTATAATCAACAGGAGCCAGAGTATAATGTGATGTTATGAAATATTAGCAGCTGATATGGCCTCTCTTGTGCCACGGTACTGGCTAATGTAAACAGAGCTGCTGTGTGGTATGGTATATACTACAGGGATGGTTTTGTTGATTACCTAATACTTCTGTGTGGGTTTTTGTATAAATGAACTGTCAAATAATTAGGGGTAGCATGTAAACCCATTTTTAAGGGGGAGAGGGGAGGAACTAAACTTCTAGAAATTTGAAGAAAAAAAAAAAGCAACCAACCCCAAACATACCATGTTTGGCTGCATTTATTTCTATATACTGTAGAAAATCCAGAATACTTACATTAATGTTGGTAAGATTTTTCCTCATTTTATATTGGTAGAAATCATAGGCTTTTTTCTTCCTGAAACTTGATACTGTTGATGTTTTTTACAAACACTTCCTGAATTGTTATGAACTTAAACAAAATAATGCAGTTCAACGTGAAACCTTAAGCCTTACACAGAGGAGTTATTTCAAAAAACAGTGCTCCTTTAAACTCTACAAAATTTTTAGAGGGATTTGTAGATGAACATTTCTTCTCAAAATATTCTGCATAATATTTTCCTGCTGATCTGCTAGAACTTAATGTATGTTGAAAAATTTGTAAATTATGCTCTTTTTGAAAGCAAATGTATTTCAATTACAAGAACAGTGAACAGAAATGCATTAATAACTTCATTCAAGGGGGCAGAATTTGAGAAAGAAGCCATGGACTTGAAATGTCCAGCTAGTTTTCTTGAACTTGTAAGATAAATCTTAATACTGAAAAGTAACATCTTGGTACAAATGGATTTAGATACGGTAAATTTAAAGGAAGGTTCTGATCACAGATATTTTGTTTCAGGGGCAAGAACTGTGAAGGAAGGAATGTTGCCCATTGGACAAGCAGCAAGCCAGGAAAGCTGTTGCTGGCATCAAAATTGTGCATTCAAAGAGGAAGCTTTAACATTGTATTTGTAAATAATGAGTGTGGTTGGTTATACCGATGCAAATGACTTTTTTTATTTTTCCAACTGGTTTTTGAGATTATTACCTTGCTATAATAACATCTTAATTTATTTTTGAGAAATAAATTTTATTTTGTAAGTATCTTGAGTTGCAGAAATTAATTTCAGCTGTCATTTTTTTTTTTCAAGGATTTTAAACCATGTACTTGTTTCACATGTAACTTTTAATTACCTTATTAACATTTTTTTGGGGAATTTTTTCTCTCTTTTGTACGCAGACACAATATTTTACTAAAATGGACCTGTTTATAAGTTGTTTTAGGACACTGATTTGATCATAGACACTAGCAAAACCTGCTTGCTTCAAGCAGTATCTTTCAGGTGCAGAGGGGTGTGAGACAGGGCCATAAAGCTTGAAATTGTGGGTTTTTTTCCCCAACCAATTTATTTTACTACTATGAAAACTATGTTGTAGCAAAAAAAATACTGTTTACTTATGGACATATTATATGTTTTAAATCAAGCTATTTGTTTCTGTACATAATGGTAAACAAATACATTAGAATTAGGTGTAATAATTGAAAATATTAAACTACTTAAATTTTATTTCCTCTCTTTAGACAGATCATTTTGCCTTCAGACTAGAAATCTATGCATCGAATTTCAGACAGATTTTTTTAAAATAATGGAACATGTAAGCCCTTCAAACCAGGATTTCAAGTGGAAAATATAAGCAATCTGCAATTACAGTTGCATCACAACACTAGTGGAATTCCACTAACAGTGTTGCATAAAGCCTCACTTGCTCCGCCTACATGCACTAAATATAAATGTGCATGAGCAGCAAAAGCAATTTGCCTAATATCTGAATCAGCTAAATAGCATTTGCACTAAAATTATGTATCTGGATACGAACTTCTTGGGTAAATACATGGGTCAAAACTTATAAGTAGAATCATAATTACATTTTCTCACTAACTTTAGATGTTGTCTTGCTATTTTGTTGCTTGCCTGAGAAGTTAATGATTCCACTTGTTGTACTGTTCAAGTGAAATTAATTCGTTTTGGAAAGGAGAGCCTTTTCTTTTTTTCCCTAACATCATGATTTCAGTTAAATGTTTCTATAGAGTCCTACTTTTCTTGAGTTACTAACCTATTTACATCTACACAAATACTGGAACACTAAGTTCATTCTTCTGAACTGTATTGCGTTAACATGGGGTTATTGAATCTTGGAAAACATTTTTCTGTGTATAATGGCATTGCATTTAGCTGAATGCTTGTCAGAAGGCTAATTAAGGTGATTATTTTTCTGTCTTTTTCATGTTATAAATTTCTCAAGAGACTGATTTTCTTTCTGAATGTAGTATGCCTGCAGTTACTGTATGTTAAAGGCAAACAGCACCAAATTGCTAGTTCAAATGTCCCTCTCTTTAATTCAGTTTATATACAAAGTTGATGGAGTATTTTCTCCAAAGCTAAATCTGAGTTAGACATCATGCTAATTCTGATTTTTTTAATTTTTTTTTCAACTTGTCAATTTGATACTAGAAAGCGTTCAAAGAGATTTCAGTGTTACCAAGGATGTATCGAAGCTCGTCTGTTCAACATCTTCCTGGCTGTTCTCTGCTGCCGGGATACTTGCTTACTTTCTCTGTTCTTGGTTGGAAACAGCGCCAAAAAAAAAAAAAAATGCAAGCAATCTATCCAAACAACTTGTCCCTTTCCAAGTACACATCCCACTTTTCAATTTACTTTTTCTCTGAAGCTTATTAGGACTTGTATAAGGCATGAGGGAAGAAATCCATTTGTCATTCTTTTGCAAAAGAATGAGGATGGTGCAGTACATGTAGGAAGTCTGAACAGCTTTAGCAGACAGATCCCATTTTAGGTGCAGTTTACTTTCCATAGACTTGACTGGAGGACTTGACACTACAGACTGATTGTAACTGTGGGTAGGCTTTTTCTGCCAGTAGTACGTAAACTGGTTATTCCACTATTAAAAAAAAATAAAAAATCCATGTAGCTTACAAATGTCTCTTTAATGTTTAATCAAATATTGTATTAAATATAGTCCTGGATAATGCAGATTATAAGCTCATGTAGGAGCATCTGCTTGTTTTTGTCTAGTTGGAGATTATCCCTTAATCATGCAGGGTCCAGGTGTGCATTTTCAGATTTGTTGACTCAGGAAAGCTGGAGATAGCATTAAAGGCCAATGACATTATACTGTAGCTGCATTTAGGTGGTTGCTCATCCGAACAAGAACTCTTGCTTGAACCACCCAGTGGAAAGCGATGGCAAGAAGAAATGTCCTCATTACAGGTTGCTCCTCAGGAATTGGACTGGCCTTAGCTGTAAAAATGGCAAAAGATGAACAGAAGAGATTTAAAGGTAACTGTATCTGTTATTTATAAAAATTTTTTCTTCAAGGCAGTATTAGTTTTTTTCCTCTGTGATTTAACAAGTGATTGTATTCAGTTTGGTGACTTGCTTCTTGTTAGTTTCCCTCCTCCTACTGTCACAAAAATACAATACATTAAAATATACTGCTTTCTGTAAGCAGATATTTCTGTACCTGTACTGAAGCTGAACAGCTACTTGAACGGAATAGTTTACATACACAAAAAAAAACCCCAAAACTCTAGACAGTAGTATAAAAACAAATAGCTGAAAATGTCTGCAGTATGCTACCTTGGATATATGTTCACAGTTGTAGTTAGCTTTGCTCCTGGCTACTAAAATATTTGTTGAATTCCCATTTGAGGACCAAATAAATTAATTTAGAAAAATAATTCTTAAATTTGCAATTTTTTCCTTAAAGCACGTTTCATTATTCCAACCCTGTGTAGGCATAAGAGGGTGAACAAAAGGGCTGGGATTTGTCTTTCTGCTGCAAAATGGGGTATTTGCTATGATTGAAAATGGGTGACAAGGCAAATACACCAATCTGTGGTAATTCAGTTTTCTCACACTCTCACAGTATTTTACTGCTAACTGACTAGATGCAGATTCATAGTTCTGTGGGTAATTAGGCCACAATAATGATAAACTAATTTCTATTTTGAGAAGTAGCTTGCAAAAACATCTCGTTTTGCAACCTAAGGAAGCATCTGTCTTCTACGTTTTAATAAAATTATGGTTGTTCTGCTAAACATGTTAATGGTGGGTTAAAAAAAAGAAATAAAAGGATATCTGGAATCCAAAATTAGATTTTCAGTACCTAAAAATGATTCAGCAATGTAACTTGATACCTATTATTTAAAGTTTTGGCAATAATATTATCTTCGTATGCTACGTGTTCATGTGCATAGCAGTTTAATTCTCCTTTTGAATTTCTTGAAGATTTTAGAACCAGACTCTGGGAAATCAGTGGCAATACATGTTGAAAATAGTTACCTTCTACTTTAAGTTTTTATCTGGGTTCTATCACTGATGTTTAAGATATGGATGTAATATTTAATATTTCTCAGTAAGACTGCCACAGAAAAAGTTTTATTTCTGATAACTTTTGCTTCTGGTGTGTTGCAGTGTATGCCACAATGCGGAATCTGGCCAAGAAAGAGCCACTCGAAGAAGCTGCAGGTCACAGGCTGGGCAAAACCCTTGAGATTAAACAACTAGATGTTTGTGATGAGCAGTCTATTAAAGCTTGTGTGAATAGTATCCCTGACAGAAGGATTGATGTCCTAGGCAAGTACAGGATGTGTATGCTATGAACAGATACCAGTTTTCTATTTAACATCTTCTCAAATACCCTGGAGAAGTTTTATTAGTGTATTTTTTAAATTATCAAAGTAATACTAATTATATAGTGTGTTCTGTTCAAGATCCTTAAGGCTTCATGCAGACATGAGTGAATTAAATCTCACCATGCTTCTATGAAGTGGGGAACCTTGTTTTCCCTGTTTACAAAGGAGAAGCTTGAGTACAGGGAAGTGTCTTGGATAAGATGATACAGTTGTTAGTAAATGTGAGAACTTTTGACTAAATTGGCATCTTCATGTACAAGACTTTCTGCCCTATCGATGAAGCATAGCTCTATTTACAATGAAGGCAACAGTTCTCTGTAGTGAGAAAGCAACAGCATTTGGGAATTAGCAAGAGGAAATGCAAAGAAAGTAAGGTTACTTTTATTGTGTATTGAGAATTTTAGTTGTACTTTACAAATCATTCAACAAAGAATGTTTTCATACTGTTTTGCTAAAAATAAATACTCGTATCTTAGATGGAAATTGCTTACACCATCAACTGTTAAATCTTCTCTAATAGAAAATTGTGGACCTGCCTTTATTTTGATTAATTATTAAAGCACTGCTTAACAAGCTGCTTCTGCAAACTGTATTATACTCTAATTTGACACACTAGTTGTAATGCAGAATGCAAGTGATATCAATCATTCCCCACTTACAAATATCCAGAAGGCAAATAAAAATCAATGGAAGTACGTGGTTTGGGTTTGTTGTTTTTTTGGTTTTTTTCTTGAAGATGTGAATGTTAACAAAACAAAAAGCAGACCAAAATATGGCCTGGTCTATCACCTTCTAGAATAAATTGCAGACTTCTGTTCATTCCTGTGGGTATTGACTCTAATTATTAATACTGACTTATAAACAAATATAGATCATTCTTGCCTCATTTTCCTGTAATCCTTTTATAATTTAAACAAAAAGGACTAATCAGAAATAAAATACTTAAAATGCAAAATATTTGGATTGAAATTGGATTAAAAGCATAATTAAAAATTAAAAAATACAGAAATGTCAAGTGTATTTGCAAAGCTTTAGTGACAGAATAACATATTTAATCCTACTCATTTTACTTTCAAATGCTTTCCAGTAAAGATTACAAGTTAATGTTTATGGTGATTATTGCTCACTTTTGTCTTCCATTTTGTGCAGTTAGCAATGCTGGAATGGGGCTCATTGGACCTATTGAATGTCAGACCATAGATGAAATGAAAACTGTGATGGATACCAACTTCTTTGGACTGGTTCGACTCCTGAAGGAGATTTTGCCTGACATGAAGAGGAGAAAGAGCGGGCATATAGTTATAATAAGCAGTGTTATGGGAATACAAGGCAAAGTTTGTTTGTTTTTTTTTTCTTCGTTTAGACTAAGAGTTCAGTTTTCAAAATCTAAAGCTTACCTCTTTCTTTTGTAAAAAAAAAAAAAAAAACAACAAACCAACAACAACAACAACAAAAACATGGGAGCTAGCATAGCTAATTATTGTGCTTTGTAATGCTGAAGTTCCAAATATAAAAACCATACCACATAGACCTGATGCTTTTTATGCATCTAGGTAGTACGTTACTACACAACTACTCTGAAGACTTTTTAAGAACAAAATCTACAGAGTGGATTTTTTTAGTTTTAACTCAAAGTCTGATTTTTTTTTTTTTTTTTCCAAAATTTTATTTTTTTATTATCCGGAAAATAGGGCTTTGTAGCATTATTTTTCTCTTTCCTATTGGAAAAAATTATGGGGACAGGCAAACGTGCTTACTACACTCTGCACATTAATAATAGAATAAAATCCAATCATGTCCTGGACAACTGTACCGCCTTTTTGTAAAATTTCTCCTTTCATAAAACTCTGCAGAGTCTAATTTTAGCGACAGATAATGATGCTCCTACTCTTGTATTCCATCCGGTCTAGCTGTATTTATCTCAATTATTACAACAGTGGCATTGATCTTACCAGGATTATTCTGGTGAGCAAGGGTCCTAAGTCAAACTGCAGGCGTTGTTACTGTTTATTACAATACTTACCATCCACCTAAATGGACTGATGTAGTGCTGTTTCTAAATCACTCAGATGCAAGCTGGATCTCTTGCATAATCATATCTCCTGCATTGCACTCAGCTTCTGTGTTCATTGGTAGCCTGTTGGAGTCTTTGCTGATAAATAATGCAGATGGGTATTGTATGGACAGACACTTTCATACTTTCTACTACAAAATATTTAATATCATCCAAAGAGATCACAGCATCAGCTAGGAAGAAGAAAAGCATTAGTCAAGCATCCTTTCCTAGAATGAGCAATTTTGAGAACATATGCAAAAAATCAGTATTTAGATTCAGTATACAAAAGGATTTTTCTAATGTTTTTCCAGCAAGACTGTAGAAATTTTGGGAGAATACAAGAGTTTTTAAAACTGTTAGTATGTTGACTACAATCACATTCTCAGGATGTTTTCTTTACACCATCAGGTATCTTATTTAATGATGTTTATGCTGCATCTAAGTTTGCTGTGGAAGGATTCTGTGAAAGTTTAGCTATACAAGCACTCAAGTTCAAACTACAGTAAGTATTGATCCACTGGTGTAAATTGTATTTTAGACAGTTTTAAATACATTCAGAGCTAGCAAACAAATTTTTAAAGCTTGCTGCTATCTAGGAGAAACAGAGTGAGGAACCCATGGAAAGTGTACATCACAAAAGACATAGAAATGTCCACATTCTTCACACTGCATAAGAAAATAAAAAGGTTTAGATGCTAAAATAAACATGTTTTATTGAACAGTTAAAGTCTGTGTAGCTTTAGATAAAATGCAGTTTATGTAACACTTCTGAAAAGCAGATTCTTGCACGCGATATCATAAGAATAAAATTATAATATCAACCTGCAATATTTTCCTTTAGAAAAGATAACAGACTTCTTAAGCAATTCACAGATAAAAAAAGTTCAAGGGCTCATCATAGAGAAAGCAAGGGGAAATCCATCAGAATGGAACACAGAGTGAGATACCTATAGTGGCAGGAGGTGGGAGGAAAGTGAGAAGAATGTGGTATACTGTTTATTAATATTTAAGACAGTATTTAAGAGAATGGTCCTGTTAATTGTCTTTGGGACTTTGGGGTTTTATTTGTCACATATATATTCACATTTGTGTAATTCTGCTACTATTCTTTGTGTGAAGCCCAACAATTGTTAAATACCCATCACATCTCTGTGTGCCTAAGCATTTAGCCCTTGTTCTCTGGGAGAAGACAGCTGCTGTCATGGGATTTCAGAGACAAGGCAGCATCTGAACTATGATTTTGCATACCGGTCTGAAAAGTTTGGAGGGATTTAAAATAAAAATACTGTAAATGATAAGTAGGATACACCAGAATTCATAATAACATATCTAGAGTATAAGAAACAGCAAAAAGGAGGTTAAAAAAAGAAAGTAGAATGGGAAAAGTCCAAGGTCCAGTGTGAAGTGTGACACAAGAAAAAAGGCTTTAATTCCAGCAGCAGCTGGAATTCTGCTATCAAGGTCAATAGCTTGATTTAGTTCTAAAGAAGAGCCTGACCAGAACTCAAGACTAGGAAGAGGTCCTGCCCCAGACTGTTTTGATAAACGTTGTGGCTGGGAGTAACTGCTGCTTGAGAAAAGAACCAGGAATGACCTGACCAGTAAATGTGTTTCAGCAATTTGCTATAATACACTACAGAGCAAAATAAAATTTTCCAGATTTGGCAGCAGCCAAAATCTGTCCACCCTCAACAAAATTCTCTATATTGTATTCTATTCTAATATTGTGGAGGGATCTTGAATTATGTTACACTGACAGCTTGACAAAGAAGCACCATGTTGGGGCAATTCCCCCATCTCTTTCAGCTACTTGTAGTATTATCATGGAAAAGCTGTAACGCATCTATTTCAGATTTTGTCCAGAAAGTAATGAATTATGTTATGATCCTTTAATTATTTTTCTTAATATATTCTAAGTGAAATTAAAATCCTCTAACCATTTATATCTTGTAAGTTCTTGTGGATAAATCATCCTTAGATTCCACAGCTGTGAGACCGCAGGTAACAACTGTGCTCACTTCTGCCATGAATTAAGTTACAGCAGTTCCCTGAAATTTAAACTACACAGATTTCTCCTACTACATGTGGATGGATAGGAGCAGGAGAGCAATAACGTGTTATGGATTGCTTTTACAACAACGTACTATTTAATATTGCTTGCTAACACGTACTCACAGCGCAACTCTTCAATATTCTTCTTTGAGGAGGATAGAGAGATATATTTCCCACGGAGGGTAGGCAATAACCAGTATATCTTTGCTTTTTTGAACAGGTTAAGTTTGATTGAACCAGGCCCAGTGGTTACAGAATTTGAAAGAAAAGTGTTTGAAGATGGAATGAAAATGGATCTTTCAGCTGCAGATGAGGAAACAGCTGAGATGTTTACTAATATTTACCTTAAAAATTACAAACAAATTTTCCAGAGCCTGGGACAAAGTGCTGAAGATGTTGCAGAGGTAACTCATCAACAATTCTCCATCTTCTTTTTTTCCTCAATCTTTTTTCTTTGTAATTTATGAATGCACTGGTTGGATGGTGGCATTTTTTGGTAGAAGCATTAGATTTAATTAAATGTCATTTATACCATTTAACATTATTTTTAAAAACTCAAGAGAACTGAGATTCTGTGTTACCGTACATCCACACAGGGTTCCCACCATTGCTTAAAGCCACTCTCCTCTCCTCCTTGCTAGTAATCCCTCCACTAATGCGAAGTTTACTCAGCTACCTCAGACCACCAAGGCACAACAGAAGATACATGGATGTAGTTTGTCGTCCTTGGGGCTTCCTGCAGGAAGACAAGTTTAGGCAAGCTGTGGAAGGGGACAATGATTTCAGGTGCTTACTGCTTAAGGAATAGCTTCAAGGTCAACTGAGGGTTCCCAGATCTTGCTGCAAAGTGCACTGCTCCGATCCTTTCCCAGTGAACTGTGAAAGAAAGTATCTATCTATTCTGGCTATATAGGCATAATTTAGGAGCACTATTCAGGATACTTAGGTGTAAAGAACTATCATCATGGTATAGACAAACAGAAATAGGACTGAGAATAAATAAGTACTTCCTTATGGCCTTAAAAATGCTTTAAGAAAAATTTCTAATTAAATTCTAATAAAAATACGTACAGAGTTTTACATAATTCTAGCACTTTATTCTTCCACTTTTATTCAGTTTAACTGAAAACTAAGGTTTTACTTTATTATTTGGTAAAGGTTCTTTAACAATTCTATTCCTCATTCTTGACAGCATACAGTAAAGATAATTCTTGCAGAAAATCCACCTTTTCGCCATCAGACCAACACCTTATATACTCCGATGACAACTCTGAAATATGCAGATCCAAATGGAGATCTACCCATTGATATATTCTACAAAATGGTTTTTCATCATGACAAAATCTTCAGTGCAAGTCTTAACTTTATCAAATTGCTAAGGTGGAGAAGTAGAAAGAGCTTTGACCTGGGAAAACCCTCACAATAAGTATGAGATTATCTAGTTAAAATTATTGCAGCTACTGATAACGCACTATGTTGTTATTCAAATACCTTTGCTCTGTAGTTGTGAAAAGGTATTCAGGATGTTTATCTGAGCTTAGCTAAGATATTCAGCTCAATGCATTTATCTTCAACTTTAGTTTGCAGAACCTTGAAATTAAAATCCTCTAACCATAGGTTTATTCTGTTTAGTGTTAGCTTTTTACAGAGATCTGTTTTCATGGGAACATGAACAATGACTGATACTTGCATATTCAATATTAACCGAATCTCCTTCATTTATTAGAATGTAATACATACCAGGATGTATATTGTATGTAAATTATTTAGATTCTTAATATCATAAAAATATTTTATCTTTTTACTTATTAGGATAGAATTAGTAGTCATCCCTCAGTCACAATAGTATTCTCATTTTCAGAAATCAGATCTATTTACCAGTAACATGAGAAAGTCTCATCAATCTTAAAATGTCACAACTAGAATATTTATTATTCATATATATGTAACAATGTTCTGAATGCTTCCTTTATATGCAATGGTTACTGGCATATTACACATAGTAGACAATAAAATGATTTTAAAAGCATCTTAAAGTATCTTCTGACTAATTTTTGCAAAAGTAACAAAATACTATCATTAGGAAGTAATTTAAATCCATTAACTGCCTTTAGTGCCTTGAGCTGCTGAAGCTGAGCCACAGGCTCTCCTTTTCCAAGCTATTCTAGTATGTATAAACTAAAATTGTAGCACAAGGAGGTCTTTTCCCTCACTGTCTCTCACTCTAGCCCTACAAGTCAGCTGAGGCTAAGCCAGGGGCCTGGGTTTAACTGCTGTTCCTGCATGGCATTCTTGTTCTCTGACCTCCAGCCTTGCCTCGGCACTGCCCTGGGCAGAGACAAAGGCCCAGGACCCTTCAGACCTCCAGGCTGCAGTTTCTCAGCATGTTCCAGCAGCAGTCCAGAGCCCACTTGGGAGCTCGCTGGGGATACAGGAACTGGCTTTCTCTTTCCCTTTCCCTCAGTACTTTCTCACTAAGCCGAAATCAAACTCCATGCTGGGACTTGCCACAGCCCTGCCCTGCCTCTCCCCAAAAGCTAGCTCAGAGGAGCCAAGCAGCAGCCCCTGCATAGGCAGCTCCTGTAGCTCCCAAGCAGTTCAGGTACCGCTTGCCTTGCTTTGCTGTCGTGCCCTTTTGGTGGGGCCCAAGGCGTGGGGGTGCACAGGGACCTCCCTAGGACTGCAGGCAGGGGAACACTTGGTGCGTGCCCGCATCAGCCCCTGCACCCATGTCTTTGACTGGTAACACACCTCCTTCTTCAAAATACCAGGGTGGTGCCTGCCCCTCAACATCAGCGCGTGGATGGGGCAGAGGAGGGAAGAGCTAAGGCAGGAATTACGTGACAGCAAAGTGCTGCTGGGGCAGAGGGAAGCACGGCCGCCCACCGCTCCGCACCCCGCGGGGCAGCCAGAGAGACCCGCCACCGTCTGTTGGGGGTCAGGGTTCAGCGTGGGGTTACGGCTTGGGCAGAGCCATCCGCACAGCGGCAGGGCCCGTCAGCGGTGAGGGCTGCAGCTGGAGCACCTCAGCCCGGGCGGGAGCAGAGAGCAGCTCTCAACGGACACGTCGGGCCCAGCCAGGCCGAGGCGCGCGCGGAGGCCCCAGCCCGACGGCAGCGGATCCCTCGCCGCTGCCACCACACGCACGTGGCGCTGCCTCACGGGCCGCGCGCCGACGGCGCTTCCGGCACTCCCTGGGTGGGAGGGGGCAGATGGCGGAAGCGTGCTCCGGCTTCCGGCGGAAGTGACGTCTCTCGCAGGTCGAGCCCGTGGTCAGACCGTTTCCGCCTCGCGGCCACCCTCACCGCCCGGCCAGAGGCAGCCGGAGGAGGAGGGCGCCGTGCCGTGCCGCTCCGCTCCGCGCGCGGGTAATTTGGCGGCTCGCCTTCCCTCAGGCTGTTCATAAGGCGGCGGCGCCAGCGCGCGAAGGATGTGGCGGAGGCGGCAGTGGCAGGCACCGCGGCCGAGGGAGCCCTGAGCCCGAGCGGCGCTTCCCGGCTCCTCGCACCGGCGGCCCGTTAGCGGCCCCCGGCCCGCTCCGCTCGTCCAGTCGGCGGCACCGCCCCTCCGCAGCGTCGCCTCCCGCGGCACCGCCCGCCCCTCGCCGGCTCCCCGCGCGCTGGAGCCCCGCGCGGGAGCTGAGGGGGAGCCCGTGAGCGCGGGAGCTGAGCGCCTCTCGGGGAGCGAGCGGCAGCCAGGATGGCCTCGTCGTCGGGCAACGACGACGACCTCACCATCCCCAGGGCTGCCATCAACAAGATGATCAAAGAAACGCTCCCCAACGTCCGCGTGGCAAATGATGCCCGGGAGCTGGTGGTAAACTGCTGCACTGAATTCATCCACCTCATCTCCTCCGAGGCCAACGAGATATGCAACAAATCGGAGAAGAAAACTATCTCCCCGGAGCATGTCATACAAGGTAAGCTTCCGGAGGCGGTGTGCATCTGCCCGCTGTGCCACGGGCTTTGAGCCGCTCCTGTCCCGTTGCGACTCTTTCCTCAAGGGTTTCTTATAGCTGCACCAAAGACAAAAGGCAGGGGTCTTCTGAGGGCCTGGAGGAAAAGCATGTGTTGGCTGGCTTGTCAGTCGTATTGCGAGGGTAGGTTGTCTTTGTGTGGTTAGGGCCACTGTTGAGTGTGCTCAGGACCAGCTTTCATTTTGTGATTCAGAGAAGCCAGTGATGCTTTGAGTGAAGTCACAAATCCATTTGTGTTTTTCGTACCTGTGAAACGACGTCTGCTTTTTCGAATGGCTATATGCGTGGTTTTTTGGGGTTTTTTTTGTTTTGTTTTGTTTTTTTTCAGCATGCTTTAAGATCCTGGACTTACTAATTTTTTTTCTAATTGCAGACTAACAAAAGATGTACGATTTGGTATTTGGAGCCTAGGCTTTAATTCAGAATCGTTCTGTCTGGATCCTATAAAGAGTAAAATATTCCTCTGGGGCTATCCTTGGGGTCTGATTGTTTAAGTATTTGTATCTTTTGTAGAAAACATTTAACTGTGATCTATGCCTTGCATCTCTTTCTGCTGCTGACTTGTACTTCCCATTGCTTGAATAAAAGGAGAGTTCTCTGTCTCTCATTTGTTTTTCTTTAAATTCAGCCACAAACAGGGAGTTTCCTTGCCTTACCTTAAGTCTGCAACAGGCATCTTTTTTAGGAATCATTCATTTTGCTACTTAGGCAAAGGTTGTTGATACCAATGTCTGCTGCAAACAAATTTACAGCAGTACTTTCCTGCCTGGTACGGATATTAATAGTAGCATTTGCAGCAGAACTATTTTCAGGACTTTGAAGTCCTGTGAAGTTAGTTTAAAAATGTTATGTTTTCTTGGTAATGATTCTCCATTTGAAACAAATGAAAAAATCTTATGCCTTTGAATTATATCAATTTGCTCATCAGAAGAGTTTCAAGAGTTGCTTGACTCTGAACAGCAAAAGAAAATATGCAGCGTGTATAAGCTCTAATATTAAATAAAATACATGTAGACCTGGAAGCTTAGCAAAGCAACTCTATTATAAAAGCTCAGGATGTAATCAGTGAAACTTGAGCTTGCATGTGGAAACATACTTTGGATATGATGCCTCTAAATACGTGGATAGTTTCCTCAAGTGACCACCAAAACGCTGGAGCTCAGTTCTTATCACAGGAATATACATGATCTGTGAGGTTGAAGACAATAAAGAATTAATGTGTGAAAGTATTTTTTCCCCAGCAGTCGTGGTCCTTAGAGCAGATTTAAATCTGTTGCTGCTCTAGGCTTAGTCTGGGGTTTTTTTGAGAACAAATCTAAACCCAAATATGTGTGTGTGTATACACATGTGCATATCATCAGCAGGTGGTCCCAAACAAAGTATTTTGCTGAGTTCTATGTCTTCGTGTTACTAGATTTTAGAGTTAGATCTAATTTGAAAGTTTTTCTCTACATTTTAGTCAAATATTATATCCATTTTTGTAATGCTCCAGAGATGTAAGGAGTTGCTCTTCGATTTTGTGCTGTTCTTATCTTTAGGGTGGTGTATGTGCCATTAGCTTCTTCCAGATGCTGGTCAGCTGGCAGGTGATCCCTCTGTGAGGGATGAGGGTTTAGATTGCTAATTTTGGAAACAGTGGTTACATGTACATAGGTATAGCATTTCCATCCATCTTCATGCATTCTAGTCACTTGTTGTGTTGACTGCCTCTTAACATATCTCCATAACAATGAGGTGAACAAATTAAGTAATTTAAATGTCTGCTATGGTCAGCCAGATATCTTGTTCCTTTAAAATGCTTCAACTAGTTCATTTAGAAGTAAAATGAAGCTAATGGCCATCGTATCACATCTGGTCCCGTCTAAACACAGGCTGCTGCCAAGAGGAATCTTTTTGTGCCCTCACTTGACCTGGATCTAGCAAGTGCTGATCCAACTGACCCTGTTGCTTTTTGAGAATTGGCAGTGGGGGGAGGACAGTTTTCTGTCAAGTGAGTTTGCTGATCTGACTGTTCATGTAAACAAGAAGTTACTAGATTGGAAGCAAGGAGCAGGAAGGGTATTTCACTGGGAAGGAGGAAGGGGAAAGAGACACTGCAGTTGGTGACACCCTGCCATTGGACTGTATTAGAGGTAGTGCGAAACTGCACTTACGTGTTTGGCGACAGTGGTGCTTAAGACACCCTTCCTTTGCTGCACTAGTAATAATGATTGTATGGCCACGTGCTGAGCTAGAACTCTTTCCCCCTACCACTGCGTTATGCTTCAGATAGATGAAGTCCTTCGCCGTGTTTCATTGTGTGGGATCATAAACACTTGACTGGCATGGTGCTGTCAGGAGCATAGGGAAAGGAAAGCCGAGGCTTCTTGCATCCCATCAGAGATCTGATTTGGTAGGTGTACTCCGACTATGCCAAGCACTCACTGCTGTGATAAAACACAAAGCACTTCCCTGGAGCGTACTCAAAGGCATCAAGGCTACGTAATAGTCATAAGTGGAGATAGTCTCCATGTTTATTGTTGAATCTCACCATCAGGAACCCAGTTGTGAGTCTGAGACTCTAATAAGCAAGTTAGTATCCTTCCACCATGGAACAGAAAATAGCCAAATTGATAGTTATGCGAGTTGTGATGAAGCAGGCTTTTTAGGATAAATTAAAATTCCATTAAATTCTGAAAATGGTGAGATGTTAAATCTCAGATATGAATGACCTCATTGTATAAAAAACAAATGTAGAGCTAATTATGCTTAACTGATTAACTGGAAGTCTGCACCTTCATGCAGTATTTAAGAGTGGGAGGAAACTGGGAAAGAGTGGTTTGTAAATATGAGAAGTCATCCTCCCACCCCCCCAAGAAAAAAGTTGCTGGGATTCAGTTGTTTAAATTTGGTGTGATCATTCTAACTTCAGCAAGATACCAATTAGCAATCTTGGTAGACATGTGGATTTCAGACTCAAGAAACAGAAAGACTCTAAATTTTGGTGGAACAGTAGCTCTGCCAAAGTAGTGATCATCTGTCCCACATTTTGTCACCATGCTGATATAAAGGGATTCATATTCCTTCCATGTATGTGTTCTGTAAAGCCTTGATGTATTTCAACAAGATAGTAAATTTCTTAACTAGTTTCACAGCCAGTAGAATGTTGATGCACTAGACCTATGCTGCATATATGGTTCTTCATAGCTATATTAGGTTGAACAATTGTACAGGTCTGCCTTGGTTATATCACATTTTCTTTTGTATATCTATATTTTTTAGTGTGCTATACTAAATACAAAACTGTAAGTTCTTTTCATTAATTTATTTTAAGGGCCATTTAAAATTTCTGTAAAAACACGTCTTGCTGTTGATTTCAGAGTGGGCAGTTGTTCATATTCTGATAGAGCAGATTGCAAACCCTGATCACTGTGAATGTTCTTTTGATGATCACCTACGTGTGTGCTATGATGGTTAGTGATGCTAGACTTGTAGAGCTCTTAAAATTTTATACTTTGGTTAAAAAATATTACAGCTTTGGATAGTTTATATACTGTTTACATTGTAAAAATTGAATGAGTTCTTAAATATTTATAGACTGCTTAGCTAATCAGTTCTGGACCATGAGATACGGATTTGCTTCCTATCTGCTGAGGTTGGGTTAAGCAAGTTTCTGAAGGCTTTTGGTAATTTGTGTAGAAACTGCGGGCTAATTGAAAAAAGTGTTTCCAGTGTCTGTGTATGGGTTGAGGCTGAACTTACTGTCTCTGAAATAATGTGATTACGTCTAAATCAGTTTGTCTTTTAACTTTATTTTCCTTAAGAAATAGGTATTGTGTAAATTCATTTGCCAGCTGTTATCTGTTAAAGGAATGGTAGTCCTGCATGACTAGGCACTTGCACTGTACTGCCCTATTGAAGATGGTGTATTGTCTCCTTGAGTACAGGTTGGAAGCCAAAAACTTACAGAATGTCTTTGGGTTATTGTTTAGATATATGATACAATGGCATGCTGCTGTAATACTGGGTAGGAAAAGGTTGCTTACAAAATTAATGCTAGAATGTAGTCTGAGTTAGTGTAACTAAGAAGTTACTGATAACCTTGTTGATTGCTGTTGTGCATTTTTATTTTGGTGCTATTTCTTGAATAGCTTGTGATGTAAGGTTGAAATAAAGTAAGATAAAGGTTAAAACAACTGTCATGCTGTAAAGAAACTCTGATTTGTGTAAATACTGGAAATAAACCATGAGTTTTATTAAACTGAGATTGGTTTCTAGTAGAATTGGTGTTTATGTAGTGTTTCTAGCATATTCTGTAATGGGTTCCACTTTGGGGTGTGTGCATGTGTGGAGGCATATCATACTAAATGGTGAATCAGGAAACAGTGTTCCTTTTGTCACATGCTCTACTAGGATTTTTATAATCCTTCCTGTTACTTTTGTATTCTTTAAAAATAACCCCTGTTGCTGCAGGATATAGCTGCATTTTGGATTTCTTTGGGCAGATAAAAGTGCAAGATTTTAGTTTCTGAATACATTTTCATGTGGAGATAAATAAAAGGGTTTCTGTTGAGAATTAAACCAATAAAGAGCTCATACATCATTTTATATAACTTTATATGTGTGAACTATGCATTTTTAGCTTCTTGACACTTGAAATATGAATAGATATTAAAAGACAAAGCTGAAATTCATAGGTCTAAAATAATGCTAATAATTCTGTCTTAATGAATTATCTGTGATCATTTTACGTGCATCGCTTTTGCTCTATTATAGGTTGATAATTTACCTTCTACTGAAGACTTGCAACAAAACTGGAAAGATAGAATCCCTGAGACATTAAAGGTTACAGTTCAGATAGGAAGGACTTCTTAGATGTTTAAATTCTGCTTGATTCTGATATGTAGAAGATGAGAGAAAGATGTCTTTTGAAGAATAATGCTTATTTCTAGCAAAATGTATCTGAAAGCCCTGAATCCTCTGCAGGTGCCCACTTCTTTGGTTGCACTTGACTAATCTTAATTTTTCTAGCCTGAAAACATGCGCTCTTAAATGGCATAGAAGAAAGGATAATGTCAGATCTCCTTATGAATACAGAATTTTGTCACCAGATAATAGAAAAATGATCAAACTTTTAACTTTTTTTAATCTTTAAAATTAAGAAATCAATATCTATTATCAGAAGCTTTCTAAAAGATAAACAATGTGTTTTCTTTCTTTCTAGCACTAGAAAGTTTGGGGTTTGGCTCCTATATCAGTGAAGTAAAAGAAGTCTTGCAAGAATGCAAAACAGTAGCACTAAAGAGAAGAAAGGCCAGTTCACGCTTGGAGAACCTCGGCATTCCGGAAGAAGAGCTTCTAAGGCAGCAACAGGAATTATTTGCAAAAGTAAGTGAAGCAATACTTGTACTCATGAGGAATTATTAATGCTGCAGATCTAGTGGCACAAAACCATGTGTGCACCTCAGGAAGTATTCCCTTCCTTGTGAGTTGCTGTGACATCGAAGATGCTATTGACCTTGGCTTGTTTGAATTGGTGAAAGTAAATAACATGCTGTTACTTGTTACTTCTGTTATTTGACATGTACAACTTTTATATATAAACAAATTTTATACTCTAGGTTTAGAAAGCATGGGTTTTTTGCTGTTACTTAGGTATTTCCATTCTACTTTAGAGAATACCTTAAGAATTACTTGGTTGAGGAAATAAAAGAATGACAGCTGGTGTTCTAGGAAAGTACCAGTTCCGATGCATTAAAAAGTGAAGATATCTTTTCTGTTTCAGGCCATCAGTGCACAAATGTTATTTCTTAGGCTTTGAAAGAAACATTTCATCGTTCAAAATTTCTAATTTGTCCTTTTTCATCTTCTTTTACTCTTGGCAAGACTCTAATTGAGCGAATTCATGCATAAATTTTTAAAGAGACAATGCAGGCATAGGAAAAACATTTGCCTGCAAATACTGTGTGCATGCGCACACATTCATCCCAGCCTCTCCCCTCCCAGCTTTCCCAGATAGCTTGTGAATATCTCCTAGTTTAAATCACTAAAAGCCAATTTTATTTATCTTTCTTTCTACACCATCTTTCACTCTACTATTCTTTTTGTTGGAGGAGACCACCATTCTGTAAACTAAGTGATGTGAAAATTATTTTGGATTTCTTTCTTCTTACACAAGTCATGAGTCTTATTTTCTCAATTTGCTTACTTTTAATTTCCTCTGAAAATGCTCTTTCATTTATGTGTTACCATGTCTGATTACTGTGGCCTTCTTTCCAGTTTGCTATAGTTGTATCTTGCTGAAACAATAACTGTTGTTTTTCATATTATGACATGCCAACTATTTTAATCTTAATTGCATGGTGAATTTTAAGGCATTTTAAATTTCAGCATGCCATGTAGCTATTGCCAGCATGTGGTGAACTAGTTATGATAAATTCATGTATGCCTAACTTTTGTTTGACGGTACTAACATTAGAAAGACTAACACATCTGTTTCTGGATTAAGGATGAGATTTACAAATAATAGTCAGTTTGATACCTGTTTTTTACTTACTGTTTTGTTCAAATAACTTAGCATGGTATGCAGAATAAAAAAACAGCAAAGATAAGGTGTGTTAACGGAGTACTACCTCCTGACTAACATTTACCAAAAAAAAAAGAAAAAAAAAAAAGCTGAAACCACGGCCACCTTACATAAACCACATTTCATCTAAGGAATGACCCCTTGAGGTATGTTCTTTTTAAATTCTGTAATACTGTGCCTTAATGTCTAAATGAAGGCAATGCATGGCAAGTTTGACAGGACTGTATGAATGATTTTTTAAAATAGTCTTTGGTAGTATGGAAAGTCTTTGCTTAGATTCAAAGGTGGCAGTCTTATTTTTCGAAAATACTAGTTGTGATACACTGTTGGAGATACTGTAGTTACTCTTAATAGTTACACAAGTGCATGTTAATTTATTTGTGCTAATCTTGTTAATATTTTAGAGCATGACACTAATGCTGACTTCTTGCTCTAGTTTTAAAATACTTGCCTGTTAATTGTTATGTATGTTTGACACCTATAACTTGCATGATTGTGAATATTTGAAGTCAGTGGAATGGCTTATCCCGATGTTCATGCATGTCTATAAGTTTCTGTGCAAGATGAGGGCCTTAACAGACTTGGGTTTGGGTTTTTTTTTGTTTTTTTTTTTGAGGCTTCCTCACTAAAGTTCATCTATGCAATAAATGAGTTAAGTTTATCAGATGCTTATAAAGCTTCTTAGTCCATACAGCTAAATAGAATTTTTCTTTTTTCTTTTTTTTCTATTTTCGAACTGGCTAAGTGATATTGTTATAAATATGGCAGTGAGGGTAGGCACTGGCAAAATGATCTGTCCAGTGTGAAGTGCTGAGCCTCTGATTCCTGGTGCATGCATATGTATCATCTCATTGAGTGTACAGAAAACGTAATTGTACCAGGGTCAGTAGGGACCCCTATTGTTATCTTGTGCATGATAAATATGTATGCCTCTCCTAAGTGTACAGGTGCTGCTGTCTTCCTTTCTTTAAAACTTTACAGTGTCTTAAATTTTCTTCCAACGCTTGTAACTTCACTACCACTTGAAGTTTGGTCATCACTGAGAAGAGGTTTTTACCTCTGTAAAAGTATTTTCCTTTAATGCTAGAACAGACTGAGGAAATGTGACACTGCTTATAATAAGGGTAGACTCATTTTTTCACTTGGTTAAGTAAATAAACTGGTTTTGATTGTTTTGCATCTTGAAATTTGCAAAACTGTAAAATTGTTGATGCTTTGGAAAAAACAGGGAAATTCAGTGAGTGCAATGGGATTAGAAAGGAAATCATTACAAGTCTTAGCAATGACTTGTAAAAGTAGAAAAGTAAATAAAACTGAAGATTTTTAATTTTAAGAACTTTCCCCTATGGTTCACTCAAAATACGAATAGAAGTTTTAACTTTGACACTATTCACTAGTATACTGTTGAAATCAACAGTAGTTGCTGAAAAACAAGTGAAAACCCTGGATAGAAAAACAAGAGGTCACCAGTTGAACAACTTGAAATGTTTTGTTAGAATGTCTTGTGCCTTTCAGTAAAGGACTGTACCTTACTGTAGCAAAGCCATCCTCAATCTGCATACCTGAATTTGGGAGGGCCTTGCATTGTTCTGTTTTCAAAGATTGCTTAGCAAAGTACAATAATGGCTTGCTTTCTGTTTTTGTAATAATGTGTGCCTTTGTGGTATGATTGGATGATACCATAATTGCAAGTTTTAGTATTTGTAAACAACAAAGTAGGGCTATTCTCATCTCTGAATTGTGATTAAATGTTAAGATCCCTTGAATTTGAAGCCTAAAATTTCCATTGCTTTGCCTCACTGAATTTGTCCAGTGGGAAGTGGTTTAACACAATCCTTACAATGGAACTTAAGTACACTAGCTCCTGCTGCTTGTTTTTGTAACTGTAAATCCTCCAAATGGTGGCCTCTTCAGAGGAAGAGAGAATATAGCTAAACATCTTGGTACAAATAAGGTACTTATATGTGTTTTTGTATGTACAATTAATAAAAATTATACAAAAGAAATCTGCAGGTGCAGATAAAACTGCTTTTAAAAAAAGATGAGGTGCTCTAGAGATGCTTCACAAACTATGTACGACCTTAACAATTAAATTCATGTCTTTAGGCTAGACAACAGCAAGCAGAGCTGGCGCAGCAGGAATGGCTACAGATGCAACAAGCAGCTCAACAGGCGCAGCTTGCTGCTGCCTCAGCCAGTGCATCCAATCAGGCAGGATCCTCTCAGGATGAAGATGATGAAGATGATATCTGAAATTCACCAGCTGAGTTTGTCTTTACTTAGAAATATTTTTCCTGCACAATGAAAACAGTGAAATGAATGCTTACCTGTAAGTTTGTATGCATCATGGACTGGCAGTTGGTATTCTAGGGGTGTCTGCTGTTGTGTGCTGTACATGTATAAACTGTCTTTTTTTGAACTCTTGAAGATTTAAGGTTCAGTATCATATCAACTTTGGATTTTTAATGGTGTATATGGAAATTTTAGATAGTGCGTCATTTATTTGATCAATAAACAGTGTTACAATAAACAACGAGTTTATAAGATATAGTGAGATTTATACAAAAAGCTCTAAATCCACATTTGCATTTCTTCCCTTTTAACTAAACTATAAAATCTTACTTAGAATTTTTAATTGTTTTTTGGGGGAGTGGTACAGTAGACATACTCTGTTAATGGGAAAAAAAAGCAGAGTTCAGCATAGTAGAGTCTGAATTCTTAGTTCTTTTTAAAATGAGGATGTATATGGCAATAAATATTATATATGCTCAAATACCACACTTGTTAAAATTTGAAAATGATACATTTTCACCAAGCTAGGAAAAGGTATGTTTAATAGGAGTTGTACAAATTCAGTCATTTTTTTGTACAGGGGTGAAAAAAATAAACCCATGGTTTTATTATGACATCCTTTGACAGTCCTAACTGAGTATTTCCCTTCAAAGACTGCCTGGTTTGAATAACTAACTCTTCTATTATTTCACTCCAGTTTAATGTTAACTGTTGTTGATGGTATTTTGTAGTCCAGATCTATTCATATTGTTGAAACATATAAAGCTGGAACTTGATGAAACAAAATTGTTTTAGTTCCACTGACATAGCTGGGAATGATTAAGTATTCAAGCCTAAGAAGGCAAAAGCTGAAGCTAAGAGCATGCTTACCATAAAAGAAGGAATTTATTTAACCTTGATTAGTCATTGTTGTCAGCATAAAGCTAACATTCCCCAGACTAGATTGCCACTGGATTGCTAAGATACCTTGTTGAAAGATAACATTTTCTTCATTCAAATTGGTTCATAGGTAAGTCCAGGTTTTTGATAAACTAGTCCCCAAGAGTGATCAGCAATACATGGAACAGAAATGATGTAGTAGTCCTTTTGATAGTTGATTTGAAAATTCTGTTGATTAATGGATGAGCAGCTGTTCTTTGTGTTGAAATAAAGCACAGTAGTGTCCATTGCTGAGTTTTAATGTGTTACTTGAAGTAATACTGGCATATCTTCTGGTACACTAATCTGAGCAGACTAGAAAAGCCACTTGCATGCTGCTGTAGATGATCCCATAGATCTTGAACAGCGTGGATTTATTAACTTATTCCCACAGCAAGTTACTCTTGTTCGAATTCTTGAGGGGGGCTGCAGCAGTCTGTTTACATAAGGTTGCAAACAGAAAAGGATGTGCCCATTTTTCCATAAAGATCTGAACAAGGTACAATTGGCATATATTCAGATGTCAGTCACATAGTGACTTTTGATTTAAATTTGAGATACATTAAGTTGCATATTGAATAAATGTGAACACTTCCTGAAATGCATTAATGCAGTGAAAAGTCAGAAAAGTATTTGTTTGAATGTTTAAGTTTAAAAACAAAACAAAAAAACCTTTCGCGGATACTGTATGAAATAATTAGGCAAGGTTTGACCAAGGAAGTGGTTTTCTGTAAAGGTTTAAGTACCAAAGGTAGAAAATCTAGTCTAGTGATACAATGTTAATGTGCAGTGTTGGCTTTTCTAATTTGTACTGTAACACCTTCACACTTTCTATTTTAAATGAGTCTTTTCCTTTTAAATAATATTAGGTATATTTTCACACCTTTCTTTTCTGATGCAGAATTCAGGTTAACATTTTACTGCATCTGGTATGTATGGTGTAATATGTTTGGATCCTTGTGACCTTTCTTTTGGACATTCTTGTGCTTTTTCATATGCTGTATTCTTCAAGCAATAAAATTCTGATGTGTTTTTATAAAATTGCTTTTATATTTAATTAATAGTCTGTCTTCTTCATTACATTTATAAAGAAAAAAAGTTAAGACTACTTAAACTCTGCTGTTATTTTGACCCACTGAACGCATCTTGTGACCAAAGTCTACAAGCTGAGTGCTGTCGGATGGCATTGCTGTTCACTGGAGTTGTTAATGCTTGTAAAATATACTTCTGGGCTTGGCCAGCTCTCTTTCCTCTTGGGAATTGCATTTTGTGTATTTGCACTTTTATACCTGACCTTCTTAACTTGAAAAGTTGGACAAAACCCCTGTAGGTCAGATATAACCTACTGAAATACTTCCAGTTTAACAAAGTGCAGACTGCAGGTAGAGGCTGGGAAAGTAAGAATGTATGTTAGTCTCCTGTTGAAATAACTTCATGTAGATAGTCTTGTTTAGAGACTACTGTACTTATTCAGCCATTCCACCTCAAGTATGAAAAGTAAACTCTGGCAGTTGCGGGGGAGAATCTTCAGTGATCTTTCAACAAACTAAGAATTTTGTATTACTTTCCTATTGTGCTTCAATGTACAAACTGTGCAGCGAAGACAAGAGATTTGTGAATTTGTGGTACCACTGATTTTTTTGGTACACCAGATACATATAGTGTAAAGTTTGGCTTATAATGAACTATATTGTTACTTTGTTTCAGAAGAAACATGTATAAGGATGTGTCTGTTTCTTAACTATTGACTTGATGAGATTATGTGTGGGTTTTCCATAATTATTCTGACAGTCTGTTTCAGAGTGCATTCACGAAGTGACTTTTTTGAAAAGTCTTTCTTTTCTGTTACTTTAATAAAGCATATGTCTGCATGACATTGTGGATAATGGATATAGTTGTATTTACTACACTGAGGTACTTTTAAAGGAAGTGTCTTAAGGATTCTAAACATCAAATACTTAAAATGGTATTTGAATTTCACTACTTGAATGTGGCTAGATGGTTTGGTATTGAAACACTGGGAAGGAATTTCTGCAAGAATAGAATAAGTCCCTGAAAGCCACAATTAAAATGATGCTCTTCAGATTTTGTAGAAGTACCTCCATTAAGGAGGGCTCTGTGTAATAATGCCTGTGTTGATTTTTTTGATTTTGAAACAGTGCCAAGTCAAGGGCATAAAGTGACTTAATGATCATTGTGGAACAGTAAAGCCCTTACTCTGAAACATACACCTCATTTTAGTCTCCCAGTGTTGGATTGCAATTTTGTGTAAACCATGCACAAAACAATGTGGAAGCGGGAGTGCAATCTGAAAGGTTAAGAATGCTGTGGTTACATTTACTTTTGGTATTACAATATTAATCTAAGATGGAAAAGTTTCACTTTGCAGCTTACACAGTGGGAGCACATCAGTGGGATACTGGCCAGTGTTAAGATGGAGTTTGTTTACAGAAAAATTAGACAATCTTGCTCTTTGGTCCCTTGGACTTTCTAAAAGTACGCTCAATGAACATGCCATCTGTGACTAGAGTATGCCGGGTGTAACTCAGTGATGAAAAGGGGTATCAGTGGGGTTTAGAGTAGGCCAATTAGGCCTTGCTGGCAATCAGGAATGATAGGTTCCTTTTCAAAAGATGTTTGTGCTTAGTTTGAATATATTGTTTTGTCATGATTGAAGTGAGTGTTCTTCTTTTTGGTTTTATGCAAATATAGCTACAGAAATTAGTAATTTTGAGAATTTAATAATGGCATTTGAACCCAGTTCTTGGGTATGTGGGACAACAAGTATTCTAGGGCTGTGCATTCCTGGAAAGAAGCATGCAGTGAATGCTTGAATTGGAGGCTGTTCTTTTCTGTGGTACTGTGCTAGAATGCAACTGAGCCAATACTTAACTGGAGTTTTTGCAGCAAAATTATTAGACAGTGAATCCAATTGGATATGCCAGATCTCATACGTCAATCATAAATCCCATAAGTGTGGGTTTACCCGTATGAATGAGTCTAGCATAAGCTTGAATAACCTAGGATAGAAATATGTAGCAGATGCTGCTGCTGTGTATGTTGAGGAGGGGGACGTTTAATTCTTCACTCAACTATAGGAATACAACATTAAGACTTTTATCCCTCAGCCTGAACCAAATGTTCAAGTAAGGATTCTTAGTATTTGCTACAACCTGTTTCCTTCTTCCTCAGTTTTAAATGTGAAGAGCTACTATGCTATACATATCTAGGGTGAAGTTTATAAGAGGCATATTAAATTATGTAAAGATTACATTTAATTTAAAGGATGACTGTTCATGTGGTTAGTTTTTGTGATACTTAAAATTTTTTTTTTTTTTTTTTTGTTTCAAAGAAAGTCATGGGTATTAAACTAGAGGCACTGAACTCTGTTTTGATTTGCCTCAAAGGCAGGAGAATCTTACCATAGCAAGGTCTGGGCTTGATTTCTCCCCTTCCCTTTCTCCCTCAGCCCCCACCTAGGATAACTAATGTTGCAGTAGTCGTATTGCGTGGCGTAACTTTGATTTCCACACTCATTTCAGTAGGAATTAGTTCTGGTTTAATATTAGTTTGATACAGTTACTGGTCAGTAATCATAAACTTCTATATCTTCAAAGCATTGTACAAGCATTAATTAGGTGTAGTCAATGTTACACTGCCCAGTCTAATAATGTTGGTATTTGAACAGTCCGTGCTGTGCTTTGAAGTTAACACTTTCATATGCTACAGAACTAAAAGCACTAGGTAGAGGATAAAAGATGTTATCTTCATGTCAGGCTTCATGGAAGGGTGACTCATCTAGAGAGCAAGTAATTGGGAAAACAGACAGACTTGTTTATAAAAGTAATTGTCAGAGATGAAAGCTTTTATTTGTAATAGCACAGTGCTTGGAATTGCTGTTTGTGGGCCAGGACTTGGTTTCATTAATATTGTGTTCAAGTTTCATTCTGTCACCTACAGAGTGAAAAACCACAGCTGAATGAGAAATTAAATTCAACGTCCTTTTTCTTTCAGGTACGAATTTGTTTTTTCAGGCAGCAGTGTAACCTATGGGAGAGAGCTAAATTTATCAGGGCAGTGGCAGTGTTAGTAATGCAGAAAATCTAAAAGTCTTCACCATCCCATCCTGCAGTAAAGGAGACTTCGTTTCTAAAAATGTTAGATAATCTGGATGAAGGAGGAGGAGTATGAGGAACAATTTTTTTTCTACTGTAATGCAGACAGCCAACTAGTAAAACTTTTCATGCGTAGATAATTTGTCCGGTAGGTAAAATACAAAACTTTTAAATAAAGACAGTTGCTTCTTAAATATGGACTTATATACATCTTTCATGTTCTCTGTTCTATACCTATGGTAATTTAATTGTCTGGGATTGCCAGGTAAGTTGTATACAGCTAAACTCATTATCCTTAAATTTTTAAGAACTTGTTTTTTCTCTTGTTTTCAATATGTTCTAAAGTTTTGAAACTTGAAGCTGATGGAAACAATCATGGTTTAATTTCTACAAAAATTTTACAGTTTTTGAGATGCTTACAAATTTGTTTTTAAAAATACAGTTCCAAATAAAATTAAACAAAATACAAGCTTTATAAACAATTAGTTTATTGTAATATATTGTATCATTAAAATGAAAGGGGTAATTTTTGACTGAATGTGAAAAAGATATTTATTCTGTCTTCATGATGTGAAAACACGGCTAAACTGTCACTGCTGGTAGTGAGTTCTCTTTTCCAAAATGTGGAAAAATGCTATTTTACCTATTTTGAAAGTGTTAGTTGATGCTCTGAGACAAAAATCACCCCTCAAACTTTTCTCAGGAAAATTAACTTCCTTCATAGGCTTCTCTTCATAGATGAAAAAGATCTAAGGGCATGAATCATACAGGCCTGCAGGGAGGAAACGTAGTAGCAGACAAGCCTGGAGGGAGAGGGCATTTCATTGATTGCTTTAGCTGTGTTTTTGCTTTAATGATGTGAAAAAGGGATTGAGAATTGGACGTTATCCTAAAATGAAATCTCTGGTATTGAATGTGTTATAATAGCATATTTTAAAAGTTTCTCCCTTATTAACACAGAATAAAGCTTTTGAATGCTGAAATTAATTTTTCATATGTATCTGTGTCTGGATATATTTTTGTAGCCTGCCTCAGTGGTGTATATATTCCAACCCAGAGGGGTCGTTTAGTCCTCAAATTCACTCAGATGTTTTACTTGGTGTTGAAAATGGTGCTTTTTTTTTTGTGTGTGTGGGGGGGAAAAAAGGTCATAGGAAATAGTGACATGGTAATTTCTTTTTGTGGACTAGCTGTTAAAGACACAAATAGAGTAGCAACACAACTGAACCCTTATGTTCTGTGTATTTCATTTTCAAAAATTCACCAGCTGAGGAGATTGGGACATAAGGAGAGTACCCAGTTAGCAGTAGATCCAAAGGGAAGAACCTTGGCTACTAGAAGATGAGAGTGTTAGGGAGGGGAAAGAACAGTCTTCAGAAATTGTGTATGTTCTTCACCTTGCATCTTGCCATGTCTCAAAGGGAAGAATATGCAAAGACAAAGGGGTAGAGGGGAAAGGCTTACTAGGATTCAACCTGTTAGATTTGAATTGCCTTTTAAGTCCAAAGAGCAGGTGTTGGTCTTTAAATTTAGTTAAACAGAGCTCCGAAAGTGTAATGTCACAAAATTAAAATTACTTCCTAAAGAAGTGATTTCTTTGGTTTTGTTTCTTTGGTATTACTTGAAAATTTCTGCAGTTTGTCTCCTATCAGAATCTCACACAGAACAAATAAGAATGATAAATGGAGGTGCAGCTATCTTTAATGTGAGGGCGAGACACAGGAAGGTAATTGATTTGCTTAGTGGGATATCTATTCTATGCAGAGCATGCTGTGTTCTCATTCCCATTGTTGATTTATTTACTGATTCCTGTTCTTTTAAAGGGATTAATAGTGAGAGGGAGAAAGTTTTCTTGTATATGTGAATTACTCTTGAGTTTCCTTCCCGACTGTGATCCTGTGACAGTTTTTTCGTGCACTAATTAAATGTGGTATTATGCAGTGTGGATGTCAACTTTCTCATGAGAAAAGGAGGAAATACCACAGTCATAAAATAAGAAGGGAGGGACAGCTGAAATTAAACCACTGACCACTGAAACTAAATCCTTTAAAGGAGAGGAGTCAAGACGTGCAGTGGTATGGAAGGCAGGGCAATCAAGGGATCGTTGGCCTTCTCAATTTTAAATTAGTGTAACTCATACCTTATTCAATGAAATAGGATCAGATTGATTACAGTAGAAACAGGTTGGTATTGTTACACTGCTTGTTTCTTCACTTGCCAGCAGGTGGCTGTCAAGTTCAGGAAATGGGTTTCAGTTGGATGTGTTGAAACTACTGGACTTTATGGTGATAATGCATGAACTAGTTTTAAATTAAAATTCCTTTAATGACATTAACCACTAACCCATGATACTGATTATGTTGAAACGTTAAGTCAGATTTTGCACAATTCCATATATATTTGTGTTTCTGATCATAATGCAAAGTCAGATGATAGTAAAATATTTTAGTAAGTCGGAAAATGGGTGGTGCTGATCCTTAGCTACACATTCATCAACTATTCATTTTTCTACAGCTTGAGTTAGTACCGTGACAGATTCTCCATCTTTCCATATTGATACAATATGTCAATCCATACACTCTGCTTGAAAGTCACTAGCTAATCGATGCGGATAGCAGTTACTATTCAAGCCTTTGGTTATTATCTCAAAACTAATAATCTTTATGTCTGTGGATAATATGGTAATGAAAAACTTTGACTGTCAGAATTGACCAGACTGATACTTAACTCTGCATATTAGATAAAGCTCAATGTTCTTGTAATGTAAGGAAAGATACATGGGTATGGGGCTGGTGGGAGAATGGAGAACACATGGGTTAGGTGAAATGGAGATATCAGAAATTAAGATAGCAAAGTCCTGGTGTTCCTGGTTATGTTTTGATAGAATTCTGAAGGTATGTGCGATGAAAGCAAATGGATTTCTAGTATTCAAGCAGGTAATGCAAGCATTAAAGAATTGAAAATCCTATTTTGAGATCATCATTTATGGGTATTCCTTGATACTTTGCAATTGTCCAGCCTCTAGCCTGGGATACAGTTGTATGTTATCGAAAGGAAATGCAAAGTTATCATATGATAGTCTTGCTTCACTGGAAAAAAGCAAATTCCTGTGAAATAAGAGGCTGTTTGTACTTTGAATATTGCTAGTTGATGCTGATTGACACCACATTTTGTCTGCTACATATGGCATGGAAAGATGTGCTCTTGCTATAGTGCAGGCAAAAAGAGTGAACACAGGATATTTCCTAAAAACAGATGGAAGTTCTCATTTTCCTCCTATTTATAGCTGGTGTAAGTAGTGCCCTTTCAGTTCTGTTATCTGATCACTGGTGATGTCTTTCTGTTTTGCCTGTTGAGACAAGAGGAAAAAAAAAACCAAACCAACCCATACCTTTCTTCTGTTATATAAAATGGATTTCAGTACAGACTGGAAAATATAGGGGGGTACAATTCTTCACACAACAATTCAGAGAGAGGAGAAAAGTTAGGATTAGGTCACCCTAAGCAGTGGCTGAGGCTGCACTAATAAGTGCAGATTTTCTTCTGCATTGAAGCAGGGGTGGTATGGTCTGTAATAGGTTCCTGCTAATTTTCTATTTCAAAACCAGTCAGTACTCAGAGTAAAACGGTAAGTTTATTTTGCCTAATAGTTGAAATAGGAACCCAATGGAAGTAAGCCTCTAGTCAGATGCACAGCTACAAACTCTTTGCATAGTGCTGGTCATGGTTAAATAACCAGTCTCTGGGAGACAGAGGAAGTCTGTGGAGAACTCAGCACAAGCTGAAGTGCCAAGACATCTATTCTTTTGTCTCAAAGTATTTCCTGAGCTGTAAAGTAATGATTATCCACTCACCACATGGAGGTGTTATGAACATTAATATTTTTTAAAATTAGAGCACTTAGAGTGCTGGTGATGGGGGGAAATACATGTGTAAAGGAGGGAGGGAGCTAAATTCTTTTCTTTTTGAACAAAAAAAAGAAGGTAATACTTAGGGGTTTTGCAACACTTCATTTACTTTGTGGAGTAAAAATCCAATTTTAATATGACAAAGAGACTGCTGGCTAGCAGAGAACAGGATTAATGGCACCTCACACTGAGAAAGAGATATTTGGAAGTAATTTGTTTGGTCCTGCTGATTTTTGTGGCAATGGAAAGCTAAGCTGCTTCTCTCTTTAGAAAGTGTGCCCACAGGGAGTGCCAGACAGCTTTTCTGCCACTCCAAATTAATCATGCAAATTGTTATTCTGCCAAGATAATATCCTTAGGTACACTTGTAAACTCAAGTAGATTCTGTTGAGAAGTGAACAGAATTAACTAAATATATAGCTATTATAATAACTGGAATGATGTGGATTCAGTCTAAAAATAAAACCAGGCAGTTTTCTTTTAAAGCCTGCATTAATTAGTCAATGATGGGGAAAACAGCTAAATACAACAGTAAATTTTTGAAGCTAAAAATAAGTTTTTGTCATCTTCCAGAAAATGCTAATGGTTTATAAGGATACTAGAACAATGCAATTTATCATGATGCCTTTGCTGCATGTAAAAATTACTTAAATACATCTTTAATATATTCTTGAGTCCCTTTAGTGAGACTATATCTTTTTTTCTTTTTCCCCCCCACTCCAAGACTAATGTTTTTAAGGATGTGAGTAGAAGAATAAAAATCTGTGGGGTAATATTTGTTTAATTACTTCTAGGCCTAGGGCCAATTGCAATCCCTGAGAATGGAAACAATGTCAAAATTCTAAATTATTAATTACAACATTTCCGGCAATATCCTGCGGACACGCAGTAGACTCTTTCCCTCATCTTACAGCTAGGTCATTTCACATCCTTAACTGCTAAACTGCAGGAGAGCATAGCTCAGTGCGTAGATGGGAATCTCCTAAAGCAAGAGTGTACTCAAGCAGGAAAAGGGCCTAATGATGGCTGATGTCAGGCTTCTTTCTAAGCTGAAATGGTAAGTGTTATGCTGCTAAGACTTCTGTTTTATTTTTAATGAGTTAAAATTTTTATTTGATCACATGGTCTTAGTATGTTTGTGAATTCCAGGTTCTGTGATGACTTAGATAAGTGCTTTTTGTCTTTTAACTCATAATCAATTACCTTTGTAGTTTATTGTTGTAATGAGCTTTAATCTTCTCTTTACTGATGAAGAGGTGGCTCCTAGTTTAAGTAAAGGTGAAATGCACATCTCTGTGTATGTGCTTGATACATATATATGTACTTCTGTTTTTGGAAGAAGTACAGGTTGAAAGCAAATTAAAAATCGGAAACCAATCTTGACAACAGTTGTGCCCATATTTCAATTATAACACTATTAGAGACACTGAAATCTGTTGGCAAGAAATAGGTTTTGCACTTGAATTTTTTGGAATCCTGTAGTATGATAAACGTATAAAAGGCATTATGGAGGTTTTTATCCTATGTCGCACAGACTTTAAAAGCTCACATTGGGTTTTGTTTTGTTTTGTTTTAAAATAGTATGTCCAGATTAGATGAAGAAATATGTACTACCTTTCGAGGAATATCAGAAACAATCATTCCTCCATTTCCCTATAGTGTATATATGTTGTCCAACTCTCCCCAATCTGTTTCATTACTTTACCTGAAGAAGCCACAGCTATTAGCAGTATCTGAGGTAATCGTAAACTATATCCTTTGAGTCAGATCTTGTGCTAATTCTCTAGGGGTGTTTCTGCATTGCACAATGAAGGTCCAAGATCTGAGCTAGTTGTGAAATGCACTGGTACAGCAAAATGGCTCATCATGCTTCCATGCAGAAACAGTATGTAAATGTGTACAGCTTCTGGCCTAACCAGCCTTACTTCCCAAGTCTAATTGTTAACCTCTGAACACGATTAATTAGCCAGACTGCAGTAGTGCTCTAATGCAATGATACAGTTTCCTATTCTGGCGCTAGCTTGTTGAAAGCCTGTTCAGTAATATATTTTGATTGCTCCTCTTTATAGTGTACATAAGCTCCTAAAAGGTAGGTATAGCCCAGAGGCTGCTGTGATAACACCTATCTTATTTTACACAGTATTTCAGAGCAGTCTCTCAACCTGTTCTGGAGGTTGTGAAGTTACCCAGAATCTCTGCAACATCGGCCAGCTCCTGATGCTTGCTTTACCCTACAGCTGTTAAGATGGCTTTTGAAGAGCTGCACGGAGAGAAGGAATCCTGATTGTCCTGGAAAAACCTCTCATTAGCTAGAATTCAGCTTTTTAAGCATTACTGAGAAGCTAAGTATTGTATTTATATGCCTATGATACAGGCTGCAGTTTCCCTCTAAACTGACTAGAGATCACCGTAAAACATTCAATTTTGTTACATTGCTCTGAATTGAAAACAAATCTTGACATGTTGAAAATGTTAGCCTTGCACATTTTGCAGAAATGGGAGTAATTAGTTAATTCTTAAATTAGAGTTCAGTAAAAAACCCTGAGGATTCAGGTATCAATCAACCAACCACATATAAATATATATAAATAAATATGTATATCACTTTGAAACTCTCTTGATGTATATTTCATGCAATGAAAGGCCAGTATTTCAAATCTGAGTACCAACTGCCTGACTTTGAAAGCTTTTGGATCCATAGATCGGAATTTAGGATCCATTTTGTAGTAGATTAATTTTCAGTACTCCATTGGGGCTTCTAAGGTTGAAAATTAACTCGAGTTATGTTTTTAGGGTTCATTTTTAGATATCTAAGCTGAAAAAAGGGGAAAGGTGAGTTTTCCTGAAATGATCAGAAAAAGAAAAATCCTGGCTCTCCTGAAGCCAGCAGCAAATTTCTAATTCACTTAAATGGTCAGGACTGTCACCCCCAGTGTTTGAAGGTTCAGAGTACATTTGTTTCTCAAAATTATGCTTTTTTAAAAAAAAAAGTGCCAAATTAGGCATCTAAAACTGAAGGTGCCAGGATTATTGGGTGCATTTATAAACCTTGGTTAGGACACAGTAGAATATGGATTAATGCATGGCTAAAGATGTCAAAATCCCTTTTTCTAAAATTATTACATATGTAGCAAGTTATAGCATAGGTATTTAAGAGATATATTAAAAAGCATATAAGAGCAAATTATTTTAATTTTTACTTATGTTTTGAACCAGGTTATCTCATTGTATCATCTGATTATATTTTTTGAAGAATTATATAAAGGTGTATGGTGAACTGGTAGCTAAGCACAAAGTTGACTGAAGTTTACAGTGTTTAATGGAAATTTTTTTCCTCATCCTGAAAGGCATGTAAGTTGAGTGAATTCAGATATATATTTATTCATCATTTTTATAATTTATTTCTGCTTCATTACCTGAATCCTGATCAGGTATTCTGTTTAGTGAGTATTTTTAGTAATGTATTCAATCTACAAACTGAGTTAATGTGTCAGACTTCAACTGAAGTGTGCCCAAGTGTGGAATTTAATCTTGAGTCTAAAATTTGGGGGGTTATATGACCACGGGCTTGCTAAAATGTATAGGCCATCACAGCATGTGGCACACTTACTCATTTTGTGGATCCCCTCAGACCAAAAGCATTTCTTGTGTAATCTGACTAGTTTAAACATTTCACTCCGGAAATTACATTGTTGATCTGTGATGTTATCTGCTTATTTTCATAAACTCTGATGATGTTAGTAGTATTCTAATACAATGATTTCATATAGACCCAGAAGAACTTGCATTTTTCTTTCATATGGAACGTAAGACTAAACCTAAATTAAGCATGATGCAAAGGAACATTACCTGAAATGTGGCTTGGAAATGAAAAAATAATTGGATTTAAGTAATTTTTCTTTCATGGATTAGAGACTTAAGACAGCAGTATTTTCACTGGGTTTTTATTGCAGACTATAGAAGTGATTTTAAGTAAAAATGAGAGGAAAATCAAGAAATTGATGTCTTGAGGGGGGGATTTAATTTGCGTGGTTTTCAAAGCCTTTACTTTTTATTAGTAGCTTCATAACAGACACTTTGGTGGAAAAAATAATCTTTGACAAGGATTTAATACCCTTCTAGTTGCTGAGGAAACTCCCTGTTACAGTCACTCAATAGTATGATTCATCCAACTACTCCATCAAAAATAGGTGGTTCTTCCTCAGATGCCAGCCTCGCATTTCCTAACTTCTTGATGTATGATTGACTTACACATCTATAGGAAGGGGGGGGG
>VXBL01003017.1:99768-204624 GCA_013400195.1 Aramus guarauna
GGTTTGGGGCCGTGGCTCGCGCCGCGCACCCTCTGGGCGGCGGTGCCGGGCGGTCGCGGGGCTGCTCCTCAGCCGAAAACCACCGGACAGCTCTGGCGAGTGAGCGTTTTGAGCTGTTCGCCCCTAATTGGAAGCAGCTATTGCATAGCTTTGTCTCTGAGAGTACCCAGGAACGTTGGCTAATACTGTAGTGTATTTTACTCTTTTAAATACGAAGAATTGGCAGCAAGGAGACAGAGGGTGCCTGTGCGCCTGAGTCTGTGTTGCGTTAGATCTTTTCTTAAACCTCGACTCCTCCTCCGAAGGTTTTTTGGCTCCGCCGAGAGCAGTGAAGAAGGGGCTTCTCCCGGGGGAATCTGCCGGAGTGAGGCACGGCGACGTCTGCTGCAGGCAGTTGTGGAGTGTTTTATTTTCTCTGTCAGTTTTCCTACTGTTGCTGGTATAACTGGAGATGCCACTGATCGTGGCAAAGCTTAAGCAAAAAAATTATGGTACCAAGGAGGATATAACATCGCTGTTTTAAATGCTGCCTGCCCTTCGTTTATTTCCTTTTAAAGACCAAAGACTGTGAAGCACAGACACCCTCAGAAAAAAAAAATACAGAAAGCTAAACATTGCAACTTGAAGTCTATTCAGGAACTCTTAACTTGGACCTAGCATTATATGGGGTTTTTTTTGTTGTTTTTGGTGTTGTTGTGGATGGTTGTTTTTTTTTTTTTTCTCCCTTGAGTGGAATTAAATTCCTTTATCAGTAGTTTCTAGTACAAGGCTATTAGTCTCTAGGGGAGCAAAGATCTTCTCAGGACTGAGACAACTCGTTGCCCAAGTGAGCTGGGCAGTCCAAGGCTGGCTGAGGCATTGCAGTCAGACTCTGGGGGTGGGGTGTAGGAGTTGGGCCAGAGAAGGTCCTGAAGCCACCTGCATAAGTCGTGTCTGGCTATGCAAAATGAATATGTAATAGCTTTGCATCAAGTGTACTACGTGGAGACGCCTGATTTAAAGATATTTAGGGGTTACTTTAGTGTTTTGTACTGTACCTTGTACTTAATTAGGATTTATAGACACGATGAGAATTCAGATAAAAAAGACACGTCTTACTGACAGCACTGCTGTAACAAAACTGAAATATACGGAGTAGGTAAAAACCATGATTTATATTGGCAGCACAAATATGTCTTTGTAACTCATGCTTGTGTATACTTCAGATGAGAGGTTGTAGGTCAGTGTTTTGGAAGAGTGGGGGTTTGCGTTTTAGGAGAGCACTGAATTTTCTTCTGTAAGCACTTAAGTATTGCTTTAGAAAACAGAGCTTTAGCTTACTTACCTCTATTCACGTTGGCAGGCTTTTAATTTTGTTTTCTTTGTTCAGCTTGTAAATGACAGTTAAGGTTTTGTAGTCTATCTTGTATTCAGTTTTGTAAAACAGTGTTTATCTTCATCATGTGCTTAAGAAGTATACATGAAAAGGTGGATTTTGACATCCTGTTAATGACAGGCATTTCAGTCACAATGTCATTAAAGTGTTCCTGCAATACTTTTATTTCAGCAAAATGTAGTATATTTTTAGCTTGATATCAGGAGATACCTGCAACTCTACGCTAATGAGGTAACTGCATAAAATGGTCTGTTTATAACTAAACAACTAGACTCTGATAATAATTTTTACATTAAAGTGTACCTTTTAAATGGGTTGGTTTTTTTCTGGTGAATCTAGTCATGCTTTTAAAAAAATATCAATTAAGGTTATAAAGCGAACTGCTTCCTTAGTTTGAAAAATGTTACTCTTACTGATTGAAAAGAATAATGATCGTTTAATTGTTTTACCAACTCTGTTGGACAAATAAAGAATATATTTTTTTAAATCTGGCACAAAATTTCGTTTAAAATTAGCTTAAATCTAGGTTAAAAACAGAAGGAAAACCAATATTTGTGGAGCTCTGAACAAGGAGTGAGTAAACTATTAGATGTGCTTGTGTTCTACTGCAGCTTTTCCTTCATCGTTACCTCTTGCTAGCATCAGCACAGCTTCAGAAGGCAGACCAAGCCACCCTGGGTTTGCTACTGGCAGCAGGGCACTAGGAACTCACAGTGTTAGTTTCCAGGTGCAGAGAGTTGTTCTGCACAGATTTTCTGGAGGCCTCGTTGAGTCTGAAGTTCTCTCTCATTAGTGCTTACACCTGTGGTCATAAAGTAGAATTTTTCAGGATTAAGACTGGTATCTAGCTGATAGTTTTTCAGAACATTTGCAAATACCTATGTATGCTTTGCTGATTCACTGATGCAAATCTGATGTTTTTGTATCAGGTGTTTTAATACCTTCTTAACCCTGCCTTCTCAAATTGTATCTCTTCATGCTGATTATTAGTATTTTATGCTGATTCACAGTTCTGATTATTTTTTTTCCTGGAGTCTTTATGCTAAAGTAAAAAGTGTGCATGGATGAATTTAGAGACAAATAAGGAGCCAGAATTTAAATTAAGAGATTAGGAAAGCATCTCGTGTCTGGTATTTATGTGGTACTTATTTAATATGGCTGTTCTAGTATTGAAATGATGCATGTTACTCGTATTTAATAATTGGTTATATCAGGGACATGACAAGGGAAGATTTGCTTTGATGTTTTTTCTAATTCTTTAAATTCTGTAGCTGCTATTTCTGTTTGAGGATTATGGGCCTTTTTGTTTTTTCAAGCAACCATTTTTATCAGTACACCACCGTTCTCTGAAGTGGGTGTGCATTGGGCAAAATACGAGGCACTTTGTGCTTTTCAGTGTGTCTTGGCTAAACAGCATGCTCCCTGTTGTGTTACTGCATCCAATTATGAATGTATTTCCTTTGATAGCATTTTATGAAATAACGTGAATTAATAATACTAAAATAAATGTTGATTCATTTAAGCCATTCTGTCATTAGAACTCTTTCATTCTACATCATTTTCTATGCTGTGTGAAATGTGTTCCCCTTTGTATGCTTTTTTTATCACAACAAAAAAATTTGATCAGTTTTGAAAGTATTATTCCACAAATAGCTTTATTCTCATCAGTGTATTTAAAGTTACGGTCACTCTGCAGCATATTCCTTATCATATGTCCACACAAAAAGTAAGATATTTCAGTGAACTGCCTTGCATGATAGTATTCTCATAATGGTGAGAACAGAGTAGTGAGAATTGGAAAGTCTAGCTTTCAGTAATCCAGTTGAAATTATGCTGCACTTCATTAATAATAGAAAATTGCTGCTGTTTACGTTTCACAGTTTTAACTTTTTTAACACACTTTTTTCAAATACAGCATGCTTCTGTTCACCTCATGAGCAGTAAGAGGATTTACACATTAAATTTCTGTACAGATTTGCATATTTACTTAATAAGGTGTCCCTGTCTGACTTCAGTCAAACTGTACTGCAATATCCAAGGCAAGAATAAATGAATGGAACTAAAATTGGGGTTTCTTTAGTAACTTGAAATGTTTGGAAATAAAATTATGGATTCTAATATATTAAAGAATCTACTCAGTGTGAGCATCTGTTCAGTGTGTGTGTTTCTGTACATCTGGAGTTCTTTTTGTTATGAGTGTAAAGTGTACAAATAACAGTAACATAGAGTATTTAACAAAATGTATCTGCTTATTGTCATCTTGGGTTTTTGTTCAGTTAAATTGAGTATGTAGTGCATTTGCTTTGACACTAAAGACTCACTGAGCTTTGGAGACTTGGAGGGTGGTTGATAATGAAGTTCTTGGTGTAATGAGTGTAGGCAAGTGAAACTGTGTGATTGGCACTCTGAAGTGGCTTCCTTGGAAATTAATTAAAGAGTTTGTGCTGTCTGTTTAAAAAAATCAGGAAGGATGTTTTTCAACTTTTGATGCACATTCTGTCTTTCAAACCTCTGTGAACCCTTTAATAGCAGTTGGCAGAAGAAGAGTTTGAATACCACGTCAGAATATTTTCAGTCTGTAAAACCAGTCTAGCCATCTGTTTCTCACCTCTTGATAAATATTTAAAGCAGAAGTTTTGCTGAGGGCTTTTGTGCTAAGATTTTATGATTAAAAAAAAAAGGCTATAGAAGATTTAATGATACTATTGTTGTGAGCTCCTTGGGGCCAGAAGCACACCATCTTTTATAATTAAGAAACCACTGGCACTATAGAATACTGTTTTAGAAATGAGTTACTTTTGACCAAAGAAAGATCAAAGTATATTTGATGATGTGCTCTTTTTAATCTTTCCTTAAACAAAATGAATTCTGTGCCTAAACTCAAGTTTTTATTTACTAGAATATTAAATAATTTTCAGTTGAATCAGTAGCTTTTCAAAAGCTGTTAAAAATTTTCTTAAGCTTTCGATGCCTGTTTCAGACATTGTTTCCTTGTTTTAAAATCATATATTTTCTTCTTATAGAAGGTGATAAATTGTGTGGTAATGTTGTCTAATCTTAAAAGTTGCCAAGTTTAATTACATGGAAAATGTCCACAGAATGTAAATATGAAAAACTTGACTGGAAAAAGTAGCTAAGTATTATTTAGCGTATTTGTGTAATAATAATTTCTCATATTTTTGTTCACTAGATTAGAAAAATATCATTTTTTTAGCTAAATAAGTTTTTTTTCTAAGCAATTGGAAACTGAGAAACCTTTCTCTACAATTTATATGACTAGGTGGTCGTGTAGTCAGTAGCATTGTTAAGGCTAGTAAATTGGAGTTTTTTTAAACAGTTAAAAAACATTGGAAGTTACTCTAAGTATCAAACCATATATCATGTGGAAATTGTTCTGTGCTTTTAAATCTTAATCTTTCATAAACTTCTTTTCCAGTGTGCTAATATATACTGTGTTAAAAGCAATATTCTATTCAATACACAGATGTTTGTTAGATGAAACCTGGGTGTTTTTTTCCCAGATTTCTCCTTCCACTTAACCCAAAGATTGCAAAGATTGCAAGCAGTGCTAGGTACGATTCTCTTTTCAGTGTTCTTGCTGTTGTGATCTGCAAATGTGTGCAGGGAATGTGTCTTGTGGCTAAAGTATGAAATTACAGAGTTTTCCAGATGCATGGGATGGCCATACATTTCCTCTGTCATGGGTAAGATACTGGATAAAATGCTTAACCTCTGTGAGGTTACAGTCTTTCACAAGGAGTATGGTGCAGCTTATCTCATCCTTGTGAAGACCTCTGAGATTTCCAGATAGAAAGTTATTTAAGGATTAAGTACTTGATTATTGAATGTGTAGTTACTTCAGGCTCTGGAATGAAAACAATTGTATTGAGTTTTAGTTAGAAATAATGTTTGTCCATATTTTTTCCAGCAATTGTCTGGTTCATAAACATCTGATCTTTTTACTGATTTTTCCAGGAAGGGGTGAGTCATTGTCTTGAGACTTTGAGTTTGGTTTTGATGTTGAACATAATTTAAGAATGCATATGTGTTTGTGCCCTTAGATATCTGTTTAGGAAGTATTTTTTCAGTTTTGAAAACTGTTTGTCACGTGATACTTATTAGGGTGGCATCTGTTTTTACTTATGGCCCCATTTGTGTATGTACTTGGTAATGTATATGCTCTTCAAGGACATTTGTACATACATACATGGGACTGTACTAATCTGGAAATGCTGAATGCTGAAAAAATATTTCTGTCTTTTTAAAAATGTATGTAATATCCTTGTTCATAATACAAAATCTAAGAGTTGCCTATATCAAGATTCGAAATGCTGTAGCTGGCAGTTTGTTTCCCTGAGTTAGAAGAGCAGGAGGTTGGTTTGAGATTGCAAGGTCTTTTATCTCAACCAAGCAGAGGATTTCTTTAAAGAGTGTATCTGTCAAAATAATGATCCTTTGCAATGGCAAATCCATCAGAACTTGGGATGGAGAAAAGTGTGAATAGAGAAAAGTCTGTTGTCAATGTGTTCAGGTTTCTGTTCTTCATGAGGGATGTCCAAATAGATATGATTTGTGCTTTCAACAGTTTGCAGGTAAATACTGGAAGACAGAAGGTTTGTGTTCATGCTTGTGTAGAGTTATCACTGATGCTGTAGACCTGCTGAAATAAGTCTAAAAGTTCATTTGTGTATTTAGATTAGTTCTTATACTGGATTGATCTGGGTGAGACCCTCTTATTATTAATACAGTAGTTAAATACTTCAGTCGTTACATTTGCAGAGCAGTTATTTAGCATGCTTGGTAAAGCCAGTAATTGAGTAACGCAGGGTTGGTGGGCGAGTTTTTTTGGTTTTGTTTTTTTTATTGAGGGGAAGTTCTTTAACACGTCACATTAAATTTTCATGGTTCATAGCACACATGCATACTTTTTCTTGCAACTTGAATTCTTTTTGGTAGAAAAAGAATTCCCCGAAGTCTAGATATGTTCAGCTTTTTCCTTGTGTTGGTGAACAAATTGTTCAGTGAAAGCCGAAATTCCAATCAGCTTGTTTCATTTTGCCCCTAGTGAGTTTACGTACCCCAGTCCCAGTGCTCTCTTGGCAGAAAGTTTAAGAGGTTCGTGTTCGGCTGCATGTCAGTGCTTCAGCTGGATGGGAGGAGAAGGAAAAAAAAAAAAAAAGTACTAATGAAAACCTTTTGGTTTCCGTTAAGATGCTCACCCTCTACACTGACTTTGTTTATGGAATTATCTACAATAAATTTGTTTGTCTTGGTTGCTGTTTTTTTTCCACTATGAGTTCTATTTTAAGAGGAGAGTGGCAGCAGTATTGTATTTCCTGCTAGGTGGCAAGAACAAGAAAGGTCTTAATTTCAGGTGTACTTACTTTTCAGTGAGTTTTAATAGTTAATAGTTTCTGTTAATTTCAATAGTACTGAAATTTAAAATAGTTACATGTGAGATTCATTAATATCTTTTCCTTGATTTTTTTTTCTTTAGTCAGAACTCTGCTTCTGCTTGGTTGTTTACAATAAAAAGGGCATTAGACTGCTAAAACTGCTTTCTGGCATTGTGGTTTGTATCTCGATTTGGTACTTTTTACATCTTTCAAGGGAGAACTGCAGTCTTACAGTTAGCTGAAAAAAAACCCCTAATATTGCAAGACGTGAACTTTTCTTGGGCTTTACTGTGGAACTCATGTGGTCTTGTGCAAGTAAACTTATTTTTTGTCTCTGTTAGTTGGATTGTAAAATTGGAATGAAGTTTGGGGTTTTTTTAAATCAGAGTAATATTCTAACAATATCTGCATTTGTAGAATACTTCAACGTTCTTTAATGTGTAAGTGCAAAGCTATAGTGTTTTAAAATGTTAGAAGCAAAACACAAAAAGCAACAAGTTCTAATAGCTTGTCCTGATTCTCATTGATCAGACTGTCTACTTGAAGTAACCATTTAAAATTCTTCACTTGAATGGGTAAAATCTGCTGTGTACTAACAAGAAAGTTCACCATTTTATCATAGTATCTATTCATGTAATGCTTACACTTCGCAAGTATTTGTTTAGGAGGCAGGTACTGTGCAAATTACTTCTCACTGGTTGGTACACAAGAAATAGTACAACACGCTTTTTTGTAGTTCCTTATTAAGTAAACAATATTTTTTCAGCATTGTGCAATGAATGACATCCACGTGATTGGAGTTTGGAGTGTTATTTAAGTACTGAAGAACTTCTAAAATATGACAGCAATTGCACTGGAGAGTTGCGAAGCAGTCTTACTTTTGGCATGCTTGAGGGAACCAGATTTGAGTGATGGTGATGAAGATGGGTGTGTCTCTTGCATCTGTATCTGCTTTGTCAGTCCTTTGGAAGGGCAGCATATGATTGCTGGATTCTTTCTCGTGATCGGTGCCCAACTCAAGTGGATGTGTAAACCTCACCTTGTAAATTCTGGTTGGCAGAGTAATTGAGGGGGTTTTCTTTGAATGAGGGTATGCTTGTACACTTAGTTTTTCTCCCAGATGCTTTATCTCTTTCAAAAGAGGTAAATAATGTTTTACTTCTCTAATGATGTTTTCAAATAAGCATTTGCTCTTGGCATAGGGTTTTCTTGTGACTGTGAGTAGGAAAATAATTGATGTGTATGAACCCAAGACAACATCTGTGCTACAATGCAGTTGGCTTTCTCTGCAGTAGAAGAGATTATGGTAGAGGAAATTGCAGTATGTCTAATGCTTGACCCTTTTTTTTCCCTTACAATAAGGGGATAAATTGTTCCTGTTTGGCTATCTGTTGTGACACCTAATTGTCCTGCATTTCCCCCCTATTTATTATGAAGTCAGTCACAATTAGAGGAATATTTAGAGTATTTGATATGTCATCAATAGTTGGAGTGCATTTTATGTTTGTATTTGTATAGTGCCTAGAACTATTAGTCACATAGTGGGCTTGTGTTGTGTTGCGTTCTACACACTTTCAGAGCATAAAGACCATCCTCAATTCTGTTAAATTTTGATTCTAACAGCAGATGGTCCATTTACTGATGATGCCAAATCAGAGTTGTGCAAAACCAAATATTACTCAGAATGATGGGCAGTGATCTCGACTGCAGCACCTTAACTGTTTCTTTTGGTAAGCCTTGCAAGGAAAGGGGAGCAACAGGGTGGACCTTTGTCGTGTTTGCAGGGGATTAGCACGTAAGCAACCTAAAAGAATGCAGGAAATACTTGTTGAAATGTACAAGGGAGTGTTGGAGTCTCATGAAAAGCAAACAGTAATCCTTTGGTATAATGAAGTAATAGAGCTGGAATCAGTCAGCAGTGCCCTTGGAAATTAGATTAGAGGCTAATGTTTGATGCAGTAGAAAAGGATGCAAAGAGACAGGGAGAGATAACGCTCAAGAAACGTGGGTGAAATGATAATCTTTTAATAGCAGAGAAAACGATGTTGCTGTAACTGAGAAATGAGATGGATAAAGATTGCAGCTATTGGAATGGTTAGGAAGAGACTGATTTTCAAACAATGATGTAGAAATTGTTAAGTCTTAGGATAGAACATAGATTGGAGATTCAGGAAAGAAGTCAAATGCTCGGGCGAAAGAAAAGTTAAAGGTTAAGACCCTAGCTTATAAAAGGTACAAAGCAATAAAGTGCAGTAGCTGGTAAGAGATGATACACATTATCTGGATTGTAATAAAATATGTTTTACTTAGTTTTTCTGTGAAAATAATTTCAAATTCGTGATTAGTAAATGGAGAATGGTATGAAGGCTCGTTATTGAGGACTAATAAAACAATTCTGTTCTGAAGAGTCAAGTATGGGTTCCCCCATCCCCCTTAGATCTACTTTTATTTAGATCCTAGTAGTACAGATACTTGTCTATATAATTAATTTTACCAGTATTTGTTTATTTTATGAGCAAAGATTTCACAGGATCAGTGAAACTCATTAATGTGCTTGAGAGTAAGTATTGTATACCAGGAACTTTTCAGAGCAGACTTTTTTAAGAGAGGGGGTAATTGCAGAGCTGATTAAATCTGCAGATACTTTGGTGATATTGCAGTACTAATACATTTTTCAAGGTAATCTTACAGGGCAGTCTCTTATTTTTCACCCTGCCTGGCTCCTGCAGTGTGTTTCTGTGGTAAAATGTGCAGTATATCCTGAGTTACCACTTTGCATCTAAGCTTCCTGACTCTACCTGTAGATTATAGTTGCTGCACTGCATTATTTAAATTAGCAAAAATGAATGATTTGTTATTTTCTTTAATTATTGAATGAGATCTCTTTTCAGGTTTATGAGCTTTGACTGCTGTAAACTAGAATTTAGTAGAACAAGGATATAGGTTAGTAGTTGGATTTATGAATGGTGAAAATTTTAGTCTACTTATTTAGAAGTAATTTAATTAATTAAAAGTTTAATAACTATTTTTTATTATCTGAGGAACTTGCTAAACAGTCGATAACATTTGAGATCTGTGCAGTATGGTCAAGAACGTGTTAGAAATTTATTTGGAAGAGGTAAAGAGAAGGATTAATTTGTGTTGAAAGGTTCTTCAGCATGTTGTAATAAACCAGGAAAAAACAGACTGGAATATCTGGTTGAGTCTCGTATCTAAGAAGATGGCATGTTTCAAAGAGGAAAACAGAGTTTCTTGAAAATAAATAGTAACTTATCAGGAAAATACAAATGCCTGGGATTTTTCTACTTCATAAGTAATGCAAGGGGAATTTAGACTGTATATTTCCATGAAACTGAAATAGAAATGTCACAATGTGAGGCAAGCCAAGCAATTTTGTGAGGTATCCTGACTCTTTGGCATAATACTCAAATATTTATTCCTGTAGCAAGAGGTGTGGTGGTTTGATTAAGTCTTTATGTTGAGACTAAGGAAATAGGGGTTGTGGGTTATTTGTTCTTTATTTTGTAAAAGCTGTGAGGCCTTTTGTGTCCTTTGTCGTGTTCTCATTCCTGCTGAAGCATTGCATTCGCATAACCCACATTTTTTTGATTTATCTCCCAGAGTTTGAGACACCATCAGTATTGAGTAGTTTTTTCCTGCCTGATCTCTCTCTTACTAGAGAGTAGTAACTCTTGTTACTACAAGGGCAAATTCTTTCTAAACTGGGTTTTTAAGAAACTTTTTTACTTGGGTACTGGTGCTAGGGAGTATAATGATTATCTCTTTCCAGGAACAATGTTGCAGTTCCTCAGTGCTGGACCAGCACTTGAGAGATAACCAGTGTGATTTCCCCAGTTTCAGCTTTATCTTCTGCATTCCTGAGAGGGAAATAGTGAGGTAGGAGGACTTGTAACTCAGAAGTTTTAACCAGAAGAAACATCCTATCAGTGGAATGGAATTGCGGTCTTGTCAAACCAGGAATTGGTTCTGTATGTTAAAACCTTAGTAAGTGTAAATAAAACAAATCACAGGCTGTGTATGCTAGCTGCTGTTTGTGCTTGGATGGCTTAGTGCCCAGTGACTGTCAATTACTCTGGTTCTGAGGGGATGCCATTTAGTTTTGCTGAAATTTCAGTAGTTGAACTGAAGTAATTTTCTTAGAGGTTTAAAATAAAGTCTTAACGATGAGATGCAAGTGGTATTTATGCTTAATGATTCTTAGGTAAAACATTTTTCCATGTTCAGTCTGGTTTATACTGCAAGACTGTTATTGTGGGCTGTGTCATGAATACATCGTGACATCATTTGTATGAAATGTCTTGCAATTTTTGAGAAACTGTGTAATCAACTGAAGGTGATAGTACTGAATGGCCAGCATTCATGCTTTTTTCAATGATGAGGTACAATGAAGTATCAGTGTTTAAACCACAAGTTTCAATCCTGAATTTTAATTCTGAAAGGACAGCTGTTTCATCTTTATACAGACCTTAGGTGGGAATACTGCTATTAGTTTGCCTATACTGGATGCTGGGAAACTGAGAACAGTGAATTTCTGACAAAGACCTTATATGTAAATGTTTCTTATGATCTTGATAGATTATTTGTAGTAGCTTGTACTTAGCATTTCAACTTTTATCATGCAGGCACAATCAGACTGTAAGTCAAACCTGAAGCTTGTGGCTTTCGTGATTGTTTTTCTTCCTTAGGTCATTGGAAAAGAGGCTTAATTTTTTGCCGACTTCTGTTCATTTGCGGGAAGAGGATCATGCTCCTGTATCTCCAAGTTAATCTGACAGTTGTTTGGATCTTGCCTGTGATACTTTCAGGACTGGTACCAGTTACTCTGTTAGGAAGACAGCGTAGTTTTTCATAATGTCATTTCTTCCTATCCTTTCTTAAGTTGTTAATTCCTCTTACTCAATACAATATACCCTCAAACTTGTTAATAATTTCAGTGGATTTACAGGTGACTTTTCAGGAATTAATTTTACCATATGTCTGTTGTGGAATGCTTTCTCTTTTGTTCTGGTTATATATATATATATTTTGTTCATTAAACATTGAGGAATGAGTGATGCATATGTTTAAACTTTTGTAAATTTTTGTCTCATTATTGGTCAGGATAATGACATAGAAAAGAAAGACAGAACACTGGCAGGCTTCATCCATGCTAAAGCAATGAATATAAACAATCTTTCAAATGTTGTAAAGGGATTTTTGTTCTTCAAGAACACAAATTGTGTACTGTCAACTATATGTACATAGGAAAAATGCCTTGCATCTCTCCGTATCTGTAATTTCAGGTGATGAGTTTTAAAGCATTTCTTCAAGAGCACTTTGCAATTTTTTCATTTCTCTTCAGTTGATTTCAATTATCTCAAATTAGTACAGTATGCAGTTTAACGTCATTGCAAGAAGGTGGGGTTTTTTTTGAGATGTTACTGTATTTTGCAGAGAGCTGATGAGGGCACTTGAAAAATCTAAATAAAAATCTACATATTCATGTCACAAGTAGAGTTTGAAGCTTTACTTGAAGTTGGATCCTTTATCTTTTAATATTCTCTGCCACTAAACAAGCTAATGCAATAGTAAGTTTATACCTGGAAATGGCACCGTAACATATTAAGCAATTTTTTGCCATGAGATTCTGCTTTTCTTTTTCCTGAAACCAATTTCTTTATATCTTCATTTGCCAGAAGTTCCTAACAATTCAGTTGCTCCATTTTTAGTTTGTTTAGGCTATCTTCTTATGTTATTTTTATTCATAATCTTTTATCTCTTTAGAGTTACAATTCATTCAGTTGCTTCAACAACATTCATTTCTGTCTTCTGCTTAGTATTAACTTCTATTTTATGAGGAAAGTAGAAGAATAAAGAGTTGGCATGGCAAGTTAACAATGAAGAAGTAAAGTTATGTGTAAGAAGGTCATCTTTTGGGGTACAGCATGCTTTATGATACGTGCAGTTTTCTTCTGGGCTTTTTATGGGCTGTGGTTTATCATCTCTATTATATGGTATAAAATATGTGCAACATCTTAAAAAGGTGTTACTGAAGGCTTTCATGTTAATATTTCAGCAGTCTTTCATAATCAGTATTGCCATATGAAGAACACTTTTCTGCAGCCATCACTGCTTTAACTTTTTTGAGTGGAAACAAAGGTAGAGACATTTTATATAGTGCTTAAACGTGCAGTTTATGAATTGATCTTTGGGCTTTAAACCTCAAGGAAAATATATGAAAAGACACTTCCAGCAAAGCTGTATTTAATAATAGCTGACACAGAAGGTAGTATAGCTCATCCGATTACATTCATCTGGCTGAAAACAGTTTACTGTTTCAACTCCAAGTAGTTTATTTCAATTATATTTGGTATGCTGTTACCCTACATTAGTATTAGGAATACTGGGTTAGCTCTTGAGAAAAACACCTTTATTCAGTATTTTCTCCATGATTTTATATGCCTGTTTTCACCTCAGTATTTGTGTAGTAGTTGTGCATTTATCATTGTTGTGGCCCAGTTTTATTGCTAGTCAGTATTCTGCTGGTCATCTACTTGTTTCCATTTGAGTTCTTCACCTATCACATCTGTTCTATTGCAAAAAAAGCAATTATTAGTTTACGCATTACAGTTGTAAAAATAGAATTGTTTCTAAGATACACAGATTCAGAAATCAAAGATGAATATGCAGATGTGCTGGTAAGTGTATTGTGTAATCTCGTGTTTGTTGAAATGGGGAAAATATTTTGCAGCACGGGGAAAAACATTTTAATTAACATTTTAGTTAATTAAACATTGTTGAGTTTGGAATCCTTGATGTGAGATGTTTGCAGTACTCATGAACAACAAAGTTCCCTATCAATCAAAACACTTTATATAGGCTTAGTTAAAAGTATGATTATTAAGATATTAGTATATTGTATCTCCGCATGATTTTAAAATGCAAGTAGAACAAGTGAAACTAACTTTCAGAGCTGAAGGTAAATGTTATTATGGTATAGGCTTTCTTTTCGCAATTCAAGAAACACGAAGAATTTTAACCTGTGTTTTGTGCTGTTATCATCAGGGTCACATTCATTTAAGTGACTTGGGCTAAAATGTAGTTCTCTGGATGACTCGTTCAGATAGGAAGATCAAATTGTAAGCAGTATTCTCTCCTGTTTTTATCTCCCTATCTAAATCTTTCTAGACTGTACAAGGTTATTTTCAATTTGCAGAGAAGTGAAGTTGCTTCAAAGTAAAGAAATCTAGAATTAAAAACTTTACATCGAGGATTTAATTGCTAAAGAGATGTTTCAGGATATTGCTGATGGTTTAAGATAAAAATTATTCTTGACTGTTACTTGATTCAGTTTTGCTACCTTTGTTTCAGTTTATGAATTTACTTTGAAGCTGGAGAGTGGAGATACTTAATCTTGGTACAAAATACTATGTAATGTATCTCAATTTATCAGTTGAGTACTTTGTTTCTGCTTTTTTATCATGCGAAAACAATTTTTACTGTCACAAGAAACCCTCTGATTTTTTTTTAATGTGAATTGCCTGTTCTGCTCTTGCAGAAGTATAATAATTTTGCTTATACTTATCAAGCATTTTAAAGCATCTGAGAAATCCTTCACGTGACTGCTTTGTGATATCGTATATGATACAGAAGAACATTCAAAACTTTTATTTTGATAAATGATGATGTTTTAAATATTTAGTACTTTCTGAGACTCATGGGGATGTTACAAATAAAAAACATTTATAACAGTGTTCTTCTCCTTTGCGGGATTGATATGTAGCTGTCTTTGAACTCTTTTCATGAGATTTTCTTGCTTCCGTTCCAAATCATTCTCTTCAGAAAAAATGAGTGGCTGGGGAGTGTCTTTAATTTCTTCAATTTCCCATTATATGCTAAAGATGCATTGAATTCAGGTACTGACATAGATAAGAAAATGACTAATTACATTTTGTTTTGTTTGTATTTATTTTCTTTTAAAAAGATAGGCATAGATTTACACATTGATAGTAATGATTTATGAAATTAAAAAAAAAGAGCTACTTAGGGGAAAGGCACACCTCTTGCATTTTTTCCTACCACAAAATCCTGATGTGTTTTTGATTACAAATCAGAAACTCCAGATTTTGATCTGGAGTCCCCAGACTCCCCAGATATGAAATATCTAGGCTCCCCAGATATGAAATATTGATTTTCAGTGAGTTTTTAATCAAGCTGATAATGTTAAAAACAAAGTTGAAGCTCCCATATGCAGTTAGATGGTTTCAGTTTTATAGTCTATGTAATAAGAAAAGATACAACAGTTTTCTTCAGTGTAAAAGAAATAGTTCTGTGGTTTTGTCATTATTTCATGTTTTGTTTAATATTTGAGGCTGATTCTCAGAATTTATTTAGCATTTTATGACAGTTCCTAGAACATTGACTATTTACTGAGATTTATCACTTATTGTTTAATATTTTGCTATTTTAATTCCCTGGGGATTTAGTGAAATTAGAACTTAGTACCTGAGTAGCATTTCATGTTGAAGAATGAAATTATAAATAGTTGGATTTTCCATATAGAGCATAAAGAATGTGATGTGGCAATGACATAAAACACAGGAGAGGTCCCACGTCTTTAGTCAAGAAAAAGACTGTGCCACTTTCTTCTACTTACAGGTTGATGCGTAGCAAGAGCATTAGTTTTATAGGGTTCTTTGAGTAGAGCTAGATTTTGAAAGGGAAGTGCAGTGATTTGTAGTGAGTTACTATGCTGATCTGCAATTGAATTTTGAACTACATCTGTGTATTGTTGAGCACTTTTTTACTGTTTTGCTCTTTATTATTTCTGATTTGGTAATACTGAAAAGTCATTAGGAAAGAGACTTGCTAATTATTTCTTATGGTAGCAGTTTTCCTGTGGCTGTCATCAAGCTGCTTTGTGTGGAGTATAGAATTAACATAGTGCTTAAAATGTTGCTGTTAAATTGGTTTCCCAAAGTATTTCTTGATTAGGGCAGAGAGAAAGTTCTCTGTGTCTGCCTATGGAGTAAACATTAGGGTAAATTGTGCAAAAGAGGCTTAAAGAAGGAATTAAAAGGGAAGTAGTAGATGGACAGGAGATGAAAAAATTAGAGGATGATTAAAACCTGATCCTGGGAAATTATGAGAGGGCAAAAGTGGCCAAGACTCTTCTGTTTCAGTCCCAGGTAAAAGTACCTAGGTTTAATGCTTGTTTATACCTTTCTGATCACCACTGTATTTCAGTGTGAATACCCTTGTATTTTTCTAAGTTTAGTCAGGAAGGATAACTGCAGAAGGTAGGCTCCTGCTGAAGTACTTTTTGATTTCTGCATTGACTGGTTTGCTCTCAAAGAAATTGGCTTTTCAAAAAGAAATGGATGCAGCCTGGTATCAGTATTGCCAGATGTGACCCTGTTGTTCCATGTTTACTTCTGTCCTGAAGGTAAGTACTATTTGTCTTGCTTCAGAAATATTTGCACTGATTATGCTATAGATTTGCTTGCTTTCTGTATTGAACTCCTGCAGTAGTGTGGAATCTATTTATGGAGCCCATTGTCTTTGTGATACTTATGTGATTGCTGTGTCAGATTACAGAAACAGTTTGAAGTTGAGCTGTTTAGAGTTTAGGCTTTGTATATGTTTTGGAAAGAATGTGAAACATAATAATAACAATTTAAAAAATGTGGCTTTTTTTCAGTACACACTGAAGTTTGTACTCAGCTTTTGTATATGCAACTTCAATGTCTAAACGTGCTGTAATAGGGGTTTTTTACCATTTTAAAAATGTAACTTTTCTAACGGAAGTGCATATGCTTATGGTTAAGTTGCATCACTTTGAATTTCCCTTGTAATTTAAGGTATTTGGGAAGGAAAAATACCTTGTTAACCTGGAAAGGGAACAGTATTTGTTTGTAGTATTTGATCTTGCAAAGAAAGTACATTTCTCTAGAAAAAAATGTTTTACAACTAATTTTAATGTTATTCTTACAATACAAGTTATGATTCTGAAGTCTATGGTGAAGTATAAGAGGACTTTCCTGTGTATTTCTACGCTCATATCTTAAAAATTCCGAGATAAACTGACACACAGCAGAATTGTGTTACATTTTAATACTGAGTTATTTGAATCACAAAACCTTGAAAAATTCCATTGTTGTGAAGAAACCAGTAGTAACATCTGGTTTTAGTTTAAATTCTTTATTCAGTTATGTTAATGTTACTACGAATATTGCTTTAAAAACAATGATTGTAATAGATTCCAGTGCAAATAGAGGATGGTTTTTGTGTGTTTGAGAATTTTATTTTTTTTTTCCCCTAGGGTGTTATTTGAAATAGTGTTCCAAAGAAGATAGGAAGGCTCTAACTTACTGCTATGTTACTTACCTGTTAAGTGTATGAATCTGATTTTATAATAAAGTTTGAAAAGTATTTACTGTTTTTTTGCAAGATATTAATGAAGAGGAAAAGGTACGGCTTGTGTATTTTTTTCTCTTGAACGCTAAAATTCACGGGTGATACTGAAAAAATGAAAGTTCACCTTGGAGTAGAACTTTTTACAGAAAAGTCCCCTATTGAGCTGACATAAACAAACAGCATATGGTAAATCAGTTAACAGATGAGCCTTCTGGTTCCATAACTGTTTACCTAACCAATCCTCAGTGAACTCTGTCTTCTGAAGTATTGAACAGTGTCTGCTCCCATTTAATGGGGAGTGTGCTCAGAACAGAGTCTGTGGCAATGAATTCTGTTAATATTTGCAGCCTTTCTTAGACAACAAAAGGCTAATGGATTCACTTCAATAAAGTTGAAGAGCTGGTCGAAGTACCTGTATATGGGTGTCTTAACTCGGAGTGATTTATGGGAGAAATATTTATTGACAATCTGTATAGCATAGTTGTATCTCTTGAATACCTGTAGAAACAAATGTAAGGTATATGCCTTCATCTTAAATCTCTCTGATGGGAGCTGATAATAGCATTAGGAAACACCTTCTTGTATTCCAGTTGAATTCACTGTATTACAGTGTCTCTACTTTAGGAATAGTGAGAGTAGTTGAAACAGCTTATCAGAGCTATGCTAAATAAGGATATTCTGTCTGGATCTCTATGTCTGTGTTTAAAGGTAGAAGATTGATGTTTACCAGAAGATCCAATATGTATTATTTCAGTACCAAGTTCTTGTAGATTTACTGGGTATTTTAATTACACCTATTGTGAGAAGTGATCTACAAGTTAACACTGGGATATGTTTGTTTTATCCTGTGCTGTAAGTTTTATGAGATTATCGTTGACTCCAATTACTGTTTAGAAATAGTCCGATGTAAGACATTTTGTTTAAGGAACCGTTGACTTGAGTTTAATATTCTAGGTAACATGCACCTTTATTAAATATGTAGGAGGAAAGTTATAAGGCATATAGCTTACTCTCTGTGTTAAAACAGTGAAGTTCTGCTGCTTGGATTCTGTATAGATATTTTTATACTATGTTTGTCCTAATTGTCAGAGTGATAAACAATATGATTCAACCCATACCAAAGAGTTTTTTTTCTTTCCGCTTATTCCACTGAGATAAGGCTTAAATGTGGATCTTTAAGTGTGAAGCACTCCAAACTGACTCTTCTGCATGGTATTTGTGCACCCTACTTGTTAAACACTTTATGGTTTTTAAGTCAGTTTAAATTGGTATCCTCAGAATGGTCTACTTAATATCTGAGCAGATAAATACAAGGAAGTGATATTTGGATGACAGGGAAGTTGATACTCTCCCTTCTTTTTCACCTCCCCCAGCTGGCAGAAAGAACTTCCTTGTTTTAAATTTGTATTGCTTGCTATATCCTGGCTTTTTTGGTGAGTTCAGAGCTACGACTCTGTTATAGTTCTGAACTGTAGTGTAGATTCTAAGTTGTATGCAAACTAACAGTTATTTTAGTTATGTCACACTTCAGTTCAGTGTGACTTTCACTAAATAGTGCAGTGTAAGCTGAGTTTCAAGGTAGTGCAACTGGACATACTGTAATACAGCTTGCACGGAGTTGTGTATGTACATGTAAGGGATGGAGATACAACTTGATAAAGTGTCCTGCAGTGTGTCCTGTCCAGTGGATGCAGGCTCATTGCAACAGAATGAGCATCAAAGCTGGTGAAACTTGTTTTCTTCTGCATTTGTGATGTAGGGCATCTAGGTGTTCTGTAATAATATTCTATTTGCAAAACCTTTATCTTTCCCCTATTGTCTTCTCTCTACCTCTCCCCTTGTCATTATACCTCCATGGTAATAACCTCCTACTCTCAGGGAACCATTTCACTTTGTAACATTGATACCACTCCCCTCTTTTCTTGAACACAGTGTTTAAGTTCACTCCCATAATGTACGGAGAGGAAAAAAGCAGTGCATAGTCTGCTTATTAGACGATGTGCCATACTAGCCAGAGCAGGAACTTAACTCTTCTCTGAAGCAGTTGGCAGTAGGTAAGGTCTCCTTCCTGTTTCTACAAGTTTTTAGAAAACAGATCCTTTAGAATGCAAAAATAGATTATTAAGTCACATATGCAAGAACTGGGAAGTGTCAGGGCTGCTTGCTCATTTGGTCTCCTGTGGATGCATTTTTCACAATAATGTGGAAGTATCTATAATTTGTAGAGAGGAATTTAAAGGTTTTTAAAATTATCAATAGTTTCACCAATGGATTGCTTAGTCATACACTAAAATACTCGCCTTGTACACTGAGTGTCAAAACATGTAATCATCTTTTCTAACTGAAGGAAATGATTCTTTACACAATTTTTCAAAAATAAAAATCTTGCAGCATTATTTTCCCAGCCAGATACTTAGTTCTTGCAAATTTTCTGTAGGCTAACATTAGTAATGCAGTAAGTGTGCTGGGTTTGTACTGAACTTCTATTTCACGTGAGGCCTTGTGTGGCTATTAGTTGTAGAGTGAATTCAGCATTCTGCTGCTTCATTGATGTATAGCCCCACTGCTTTATACTCTGTGTTATTCCAGCGTTGCTGTAAAGATGGGATTTTCTCCAGGTATTTCTTACAATGAGCAACAGCATCTCTAAGCATTGTACAAACAGTAATACTTTTTACTGTGATGCATCATATCACACTTCATTTATGGTTAAACTTGAAGTCTTCCTGGCTCCTTTTGCAAGTGACATAACTAGGACTAAAATCTACTTATGCTTCTGTCTGTTTATTAACAGCATATGACCACTCCCAGAAGACTAAGAACGTGCCTGCTTTCTGGCTTGACTATGGTGAAAATAAGATTTCTCGGTGTTTCAGGGAATGGACATACAATTATGTCCTTTGTATATACAAGGCAAATGTAGTGCTGTCCCTGTGTTAGTGGCAACTATTTTAATCCAATAATGCTTGAAAACTTACTTATATGATTTGTAATCTGCTGTTGTTTTGGACATAGCTGTTTGAAAATGATCAGATCTGTGTTAAAATAGGAATTAAAGTAGAACTAAGTGGAGAATTAATGTTTGAGAATTAAGCTTTAGTTCAAATGCAAATAAGACTCAAGTATTTTAAAGATCTTTATAAAGACCGTATGCAAAAAAATCTGGTTAATTTTTAAAAACCAGAAGTTGTTTATTTAAACAAATTTCCTCCCAATTAAAAGTTTAATGAGATTAAGGTACTATTCGAAAGCTAAGTGAGTGGATTCTGATCCAATTTTCAAAGCAGGATTTCCTGGTATATATTTTATGTGTGCTTGTATTCTACAAGGAGGGGTGTATGGTTAGTGATACCTGCTTTATATATATGTGTGTGTGTGTTTATATTTTTCTCAAGTGGTGGTAGTGAGGAAGTCCATTCTGTTTGCATGGGGTAGAGTATTTTACCTCCTTACTAACTTGTAGGGAAAGATGTTAAATTAAAGCTGACACGTACCCACAGTGTGAAGAGGCTATGATGAGTAGCAGAGAGGAAGGATGCCTGTAACCATGTTCTGGCCTCTACACACTCTGTTGGTAGAATTTCCTGAGGAGGAGGAGACGGTGCATTTAGGAAACCACGCTCCCTGCAGTGAGGCAGGCGGTGAGCCTGCCATGGGAAGACAAAGCGGGAGTCCACTGTGAGAAACAGAACACAGACCCATAGGTAAATTTGTGAAGAATTGAGTTTTTCTTTACTTAAGTTTGCATCCTGATACAGTGAGGTAAATACACTGTTTTGTTTCATTTGAAGGTGCCCATCTAGTCATTGAAGAATCCTGGAGGCAATTTGTTAGCTGGACTAATAGGAATGGCTGTTGAAATGCCCTCTGTGACAGCACGTTCATTCCTCTCTTGTCTTAACATCAGTGTTCAGTGTCCCAGCTGTGAACTGTTTCAATTTGCTCTGCTGGTAGAAAACCAAATCTGTTAAAATCTAATCCTTAGTCCAACTGATACATTCAGTGGCATGGGTGAACTGAAGTGTACAGCTGTAATTTCTAATGCCAGTCTCTAATGTCTTTCAGCTGATCTGCTGATGTCCAGATGCAGAACTTGATTCTCTTGTGGTTCTGGCTGCTCATTCCAAAAGCAATCACAAATGTTTCTATTCCTGTTCTGTCTTTGGTAGATTTCTGCCCTTTCCCAGAAAATAAATGCATCTGTTACACCTGTGAAGTTGTTAGCTGCCAAACAAGACATCCACTCCTGCCAGACCTGACTTTCCATCACAACTTTCCAAAGCAGTTCCTTTGCTGCTGCTCTGAGGAGATCTTCAAAGAGAAAAGCACAGACTTTGTATTTCTCTTCCTCAATTGTGGTTCTCCATTTCTAGCTTCACTTAAGAAACCCGACTTGCTGTATATATTACCTTACAGCATGGCTAGATCTCCAGTGGTTCAGTACCACTTTTCAGTTCTTTGCTCACTTTATCATGCAAAGATTTCTCTAATCATAGAAACTGACTTTAAAATCAAAGTTGACTGTGCTACTGCTTTTTAAGAATATATACAAAAGTTTAACAGGCAAATGGATTTTTCATACGGCCTTCATGCTGTTCCTTAGAGCAAAGTAGTCTTTCATGCAGCTAGAAGTAATTTTTTAATTCCCATTGTTTTCCTTTTGCATATTAAGCACTTCAAGTCTGCATTTCTAGAAGAATTTCTCACTTAAGTATTTTCCAGCTGTGGCATACAGTTTACTGTTAACACCAGTGTCTTAGTTTTTGCAAGCAAAATAGCTCCATGTCCCAAACTAACAAATTGTTTTCAGAAGTTCTTTTTAGGAATTATTTTTCCTTTTCTTGTTGCCAAAAGATAGTGGATTTTCTTCATAATATCCTGCCTGTACAGTCTATACTGAACCTTTGTTTTAATATGAAATTAAAATGCAAAGTACTGTTTAGTTTATGTATATGCACCTGTAACTTTTTTTAAATCTTAATCTCTGAGTGCCTCTGCTTTATTTCCAGTATAGCTGGTATAGCTGTGGCTTTTGATGTTGCTGCTCTGAACCTTCTCCTTGATATTAATCGTCTAGTCTAGAAAATGCTTAGCCTTTAAATTTGCTCACAGCCACATTTTTTTCCACTCTTTTAAGTTTAATATATAAATTGTTTTCAGAGAGGAATGAGGTACAATTTGCAGGTTAGTCTGGAAGCTATAATCCAGAACTCTCAGAAAGCAGAATAGCAAGACACTTTCTAATTTGTTTTTGGTATAGAAACAGCTCTTTGTTAGTTTTTAGATGTAAAACTAACAGGATGTTTAAAAAGAAATAAACTACTGTTTAGCTGGAAGCAGTTCTTGTCTGCTTGTTAAGAAGAAGCACATTGCAGTTGCAAGAAAAAGAGAAAGACCAGAAGACCAAATTGGTAATTATGAAAACAAGCAGGCAGGAAGAGAGAGAAATGATAATTAGTTCAGACAGTAAAATAGAAGAGCCATTATATCCTGAGATAGAAAAGGAAGCAGGAATGTATAAAGATAGAGACAGAAGTAGAGAACAAAAACAATTAGGCACTGAACAGGTTTCAAAGATCAGAAAAACTGAAATGTATTCTCAGAAGTAAATCAGTGTAACATTCTCTACATAAAATACGATTTAATAATCTGATTTGTCCTGAAGACAAGTAGGGAAAGGTGTAGTATACTGGCAACTTCTCAGTAATATGTTTATGTCTGATTATGGTTCCCATAATTTCTAATGTAACATGTTAAGTAGTTCTTTGCACAAATATTGCAAGTTATACCTGGAGTTATCTCATTCATGTCAAATGAATAAAAAACTTAATTCAAGACCTTGATTTTTATTTAAAAAAATAAAAAAGTAAGATGCATAATGTTTCATAGAAACACTTCAGATATTTCAGGAGAAGAGTTTGATAAAAACTTAATATGTGAAGTAGTAATTTTATAATGTTTTGTAACTGAAAATATTTAACTTCTTGAATAGAGTTGGGTCTTTTTGTCTTCTGCAGTACTGCTGATGCAGGAAGGAAGGACATTATGCAGAATTTAACCTATCATTTAAATTTATCAATAATTCTGGTTCATTTGAGAAACTCTCATGGGCTTTAATTAAGTAAACAAGAACTGCTCTGATCAATGTTGAGTTATATAATCAGCTACATTTTCTCAGTTAGATTACCGTGCACTTGCAGTTGCGTGGTTATTTGTTGCTTTTCCTAAAGTGATAATAAAATAGAACATTTCTATCCACAAATGCACTGGGGCTTTTTTGCTGCCAAATGTTTTGGGTATCTTCCCTGAATGAGACCCGATTCCTGCTTTTCTGTGCTCTGAACACTCTTTGTGTAATCTCATTAGGGCATAGGATGTATATTCCTTATACTGGACAGTGCAAGTGTTAAGAATTTAGAGAGCAAAATATGGGACTAAGCTTTTAATCTCCCACTCACCAAATTGGAATTTTAGACTGACTAAGCTAAAACCCTAATCTTGTGCCAGTGCTTCAAAACTGCAAAGATCACTTGGGTAACTGCAGACTAAAATTGTGGTCACATAAAAGTATGGAAATAATGATATACAATTGAGTCAAAAGAGAATAAAATGATGGTAGCATAATTAATGTGAAATGTGATGATTTAAAATATAATGTTTTGTTAAATAATATATTTTAAATATTTTGTGGATTTAACTAATTGAGATAGATTGCTTAAACTTTTAAGTCAGTGTAGTTCTGTGTTTAATATGATTCTTAAGGGTTTTCAACTGTGTTGTCTGGAGATATCAAAATGGAGGTCAGTGAAGTGGGGAATTTGTTGATGATGCAGTAAACTAGAGTTTGTTGTAAAGGAATCGTTTAGTAAAACAGATTTATTTTTTTTAATACATATCTTTTTTTAATATATATATTTTAATGCAAGTAGGGATGCCTTCCAAAGATGATGAATGCTGGGAACATTAACCCTTTAAAAATCTCAATCTGGTTTAATGCCTTTTATTTGGAACTCCCATATAAACAGTGTCTGGACTTGCTACTGATAGCTTTAGGAGGACTAAGGATTTGGTATTTATGCTGTAATATTCCCTCCATGCTAATCCCTGAAGAGATCCTCCATGTTTTTGTTTTCTTTTTGTTTTTCTTGTTTGGGGAAAAAACAAATGTCTGTAAGAGGGGATAGAACAAATCTTGATTTTAACCCAGGAAAGGCTGTTCCGTCTTTGGTGCAGATTTGATTCAGTTTGACTCCTTGCTTTGCTGCTTCAGCTGCTATTATGGTAAAGCTTCCTCAAATCTGCAAAAACCTGGCAAGTTTAGAACTGCATACCTGAAGTATTTGTAACATTTATCTGTGGTTCCAGTAAATAATCTGGAAGCAGAATTTAGGGTGGTAACATTTCTTTGGGAATAGTCTGTATTGACCTACCACAAACTTTTTGTGCAGTGTCAGATTTGTTTGTTTATAATGTAGAGACTTTGGACTACATTGCAGCTTTTGAGTGGGCAGTTTCTCTTAGGGCCACCATCTATTAGCTGGTATTAATCAGTTTAACACCGATTAATTAATTCAGCTGTAGTTTTAATAAAGTTCTTTACAAAAATTGCCTGATCAGCTGCTAAGGGGTGTGGGGAGTTACTAGACAAACACCAATATATGTTTGCTTGGAAAATTGTTGAGAACATACTTTGCTATCAAGGTAGTATATAGTCAGATATTGTAGGATGTGCTCTTTTTCTTTTTTTAAATTGCAATTATTTGGTCCATTTTCTCCTCTGTACAGTATTGCCTGATTTTTGTGCTTTTTTACTATTCAAGATGTCGCTTGGCTTGGCTTGTATCTCAGTGCATGAATTTTATTTCCTTTGTAGCAGTGTGGAAGATTTTATGCTTGTGTTCCTGCATGAAAAGGAAACTTTTTGTTTAATTGAGGCCCAGAGATCAAACATGTATGCTTCTGGAGACAAGTCGAAAGGACTATGAGTAAATTTGTGACTCTCCGCTAGAAGCCTTTCTGAAAAAGCCATTCCTTTCTGCTTATTCATTGATGTTGCCTTTATCTTTTGCTCATTTTTCTCAGTGTCATTACTGAGCAGTGTAAGGTGATTTTTGTCACTGTGGACTTTCCATTCACTGGTTTATTGTTTATAGAGAATTTGAAAAATTGTGAAGCTGATATGTTTCCTTAATAGATATTCTCTGTTACTTGAGAGCTCTGTTCTACAGTACATACATGACTTACAGAAAACTTGAGACATTGTCAGTATGTCCAATTTAATCCAAGGCATCAATGTTTATATGAGAGTTTATTATAGTGTTTTTATTTTGAATACAAGTCTAGAAATAATCTGTAGGTTTTTAATTTTTTTAAGGCATCCACCTTAAATTAATCCACCTTAATTTAAGCCAGTTTTCAAAAAATGCTTTGGTACTTCTTGAAAGTATTAATTTTTTTATTCTTCATACTGTATGATTCATTCTAACATAGCACATAATATAATTGCTGACCGAAAAATGGCAGTGAACAAACCGACTTTGGGTGAGTGTGGGAACATACTATTATTTTAATTCCAGTAAATATGGACTAATGTCCCACTAAATTAGGATTTCCATTCCTTATCTAGGAGTTCATTAATGCATCCATGAGTAGTTTCATAGATGTCAATAATGGTGGAGGAGCTGGAATAATGTGAAGGTCTGCGGAATGGTGAGCATAGATAATAGATTTCAATTTTTTTCTTACATGTGATTTACTCCATTCAGGTTGTATCTTCTATGCAAGCTCCTCATATTGGGAGGGAACAAATTCTTTCTTGCCTTGAGGGGCTACGGGATAATCCTACAAAGATGTCGTTGCACAGAGCATACTCTTTCTAGAGTCAGTTGAAGAAGAATAATAATTGAGGAAAGGAAGAGTTTTTGGCACTCAGTCAGTACCAGTTTTTGATACTTGGGCTAGTAAAGCATGAGGGGAGAATAGCATGTCAAATGTACTCAATTTTTGCCATTCCAGTTTCATATTAGTAGCAGAGAATTAATTTTGACCAGTAGAGTCCTTTTTTGTTTGAAAAAAATATTTGGAAAGCCATCCTCTCTGGTTACATGTTCAGAAACATAAGTAATGTGGTGTTCCATAATGCTAATGAGAGCTTTGTGGACAAAAGAGTGTAAGTAGGACAGCAAAGGCTTTGTTCTGCTGTACACTGGAGAAAGTCAGTTCTTGTTAATGGTATTGGATGTTGGCTCCACACCAAAAGCACCTTTCAGAAACTTCTTTGGGATACCAGGTGAATGTTGTCAGAGTAACTACAAAAATGAGGGGAACATAAAAAAGACAGGCTTCTTGAGATTGATGTATTTTTATGCATATATGCAACAGTGGTTTGACACTGTGCTACGGTAGTCTCCCTCTTCCCACACACAAACAAGTCATATACGGCTTTTCTAAAAACAATAGCAGGAATGTCACTTTATTTGACAGAAGATATTTAGTGTGGGAATGTCCAGTTTGTGTAAAGTGGGCATATCAGAACAATATGAGATACAGGCCATGGTTTCTCACACTTTAGTCCCTCTCCTGTCTCTTGGCTGTTTATATGGATCTCTGATGAAACACATGAGGGAACATGGTTGTATATTTGGTGGAGAGAGTGATGCCGAGGTAGGAGCATGTGGCTGGTAGTGGAACTGAATGGGTGCTTCTGGTTGGCAGTACTTACGCCATTGGATTGAAGCATGCAAGGCGCTGATGGCCATGGTTGTTAGTCTGTGGTGTAGGATATTAAGAGCCTCAAGGCAAGATTTGAGAACAACTTTAAACTTGTTGTGTTCTTTTTTTATTATTCTCGTTGGTTGTATATAGTTGTGTTGTCTTGGTTTCTGTTTTAGTGAATCTTAAGCCCTGTGACATTTTATGGCATTTTTTTATTTAACTTCAGATCATCCTGCTGCATGTTGAAATTGAACTTAAATTGCTAATATTAAAGGTCGACATAATTCATTAGGTTCAGGCAAGTTATTGAATCTGCAAGACACAGCTTCTGATAAACACCCCTTACAATTTTTTGTGTAAGTTAAATAAACTTTGCCTTTAAATGCTTTCTTACAAACTTGGATGTTGCAGTTCCTTGTCTTTTTGGATTACTAAGTAACTGTTAAGAAAAAATTACTGTAAATGCTGTTGTAAGCTGAAAATCCTCAATTTTTCCCATGTGGCAAATTTTTTACCATAAAATGCAAATATATGCTAGAATAAAAATATTGGCTAGACTGTATTTTGTACCTTTATTCATTCCTGCCTAATTCCTAAGCCCCATATTTCCACTTGTTTTTTCAATTTTCAACTTGTCCTAATTGGTGTATCCTCCACCTGTTGATCAGTACAGAATACAGTGAAAGATTGGTTTTGAAGATGATTTAATGTATGAAGAATCCCCCAACTTTTTTTTGGAAGCATGGGTTTTTTTTTGACTGTTTCTCTTCCTTTTGTGCCTTTGCTGTTCTATAACTTTCTTAATGGCTAAGGACATGTTTGCTTTCTTTGGAATCTCTTGCTAGAGCTGATTGTGAACTCTATATAGATTGGCTTTAATAAAGGTTTTTCATATGCAGACTACACCCAACTTAGTCATGCAGCTGTAATTTATCTTATTTTTATTTCAACGGGTATTCGTAAGAATGGAAGTAATTTTTTGTATCCAATGAAATTACAACTTCTGGTGTTTTAAAACTGCCAAACGCGTCTCTTGTTGAACAGTCTCTTATTTACCTAATACTGATCTTTGGTTATGTCTTTGTTCTTGGTGGAAAAGATCCACTTTTGAACAACAGGATTTTTAGGGGAAAAATTACACATTTGCATTGTGAAAATGATCAAAGGCTTGCTTAAAATGCAAGTATTTAGAGCTATTTTTACAGAAAGAGGTAGATCTGTGCCTGCACGTACAGCTTACTGTTCTGGTATATGGCTGGTGGGGGGTGGGGATGGAGTGTGGGGGATGTGTGTGGGTATACACACACCCACACACACTTGACTGATTTATAACTTGAGTAACTTCTATCTAAGTAGCAAGCATTCCCTCACAGCACAACTCGTAAATAAATTATATGTCCTTCTGGTGCTGCTGTGATTCTTAACTAGTTCTGGGTATTTTTGTTTCCTTTTGTTTTTAAAGGATCAGTTCGATAACTTGGACAAGCATACGCAGTGGGGCATTGACTTCTTGGAGAAATATGCAAAATTTGTGAAAGAAAGGATAGAAATTGAGCAAAACTATGCAAAACAACTAAGGTAAGGATTTTTTCTTTTTAGAAGAATCGTAACAGTTACTTAAAATCGTTGTGTCAGATGATGGGCAAGTATGTAATGTTGTGATTAATAACCATGTTTCATTTACAGAATGAATTGGATCACCGGTTCTTTTTATTACAGACAAGTTTTTCTTTACCAGTGCAAACCAGAAAATTATCTTTGGGTGTGGACTTACTTGCTTATTTGTTTTTGCCGCCTTCCATCCCTTTCTTTCCACCCACCCTTCAAATCTTTGAACTAAAAAGACTTCAATTTTATGATTCAAAACAAAGCAAAGCCATGGTAATATTTTTCCACCGACTATCAGCATGTCTGTTGCAAAGTGCATTATCCATATCTACATTTTAATGTGTTCAGCCAGCTTCAAGCCTCTGCTACTAATTAATTTCTCATGTTGAATTGGCAAAAGCTATGCTACATTGCATTAAGAAATCTGATTGAAATCATTGAGTAGAACTTGAGAAAGTAGCACATCTTCTTGTCTTCTAAGCGCGCCCTTTCCATAGCTGGTCTTCTACCTTTGGGTGAGACTGTAACCCAACCACCCTTTGTCTTACCTCTCCAGTTTACTTTCTGTTGGTGCCAAGTGAAACATCTTTTAGGACCAATAGGAATTTCCCCACAGGAATCCTAACAAGAATCGTACAAAAAGAGTAGCAGCAATGAAATGGCAGAGAAGCACATTCTTCAGGATAAAGCAGGATTGATTTTTACCGAAAGGTGCACACCTGTGTGCTTTGAAGAACAAGACCTAATGTAAGACACTCCTGTGAACTTGGCCTTCACCATAATCTTTGCTGTCTTGAATTCTTTTGCGGGTTCAGCTGAAGCTGCTGCCTAGCGCTTGTCAGACTGAAACTAATAGCAACTTCTCCCCTGTGGTGTCTTCCATTGTCTCATCATTGGCAAGCCAGATTGTCACCAGATACAGAGCTGAGGAATCTTTCTCATAAATGCAGTAATGAGGCTCACAGCTGAGGGTGTGGTTGTTCTCTGTCTAGGATGCTCACTTCCTTTTTGATTTCTTTATCAGTTTCTGTGATCCAGTTGTGTATATTCACCTAACATAAATACTCCATTACTTTACTTGAAGGATTTTTTTTCTTAAAAGGAAGGAAATAAATACCACTTTTCCAAAGCTGGCAGAGAAGAACTTCAGGAGGTAAAGGAAAGTTTGAAGCATGCTCAGCACCAGTTCACAGCCCAGTTTTGATTTGTTTTCAGTTGTCTGTTTAAAAATGGAAATGTGTTTTATTTGCATGGATCTATCCAGATCTTTTCCTATAATAGTATGAACAAATGCCATTTTGCTTAATTATATTTAAAGGTTCATTCCACAGCTAGCAAGATGAGCCATCACATTATTACTTCAGGATTTGGCTAAAAGTAGGAAATCTCTGTTCAGCATTTTACTCTTTCGGGTAAACTACTGATTTTTCTCAGAGTCTTTCAAAAACAAGAGAGTTATGTTGAGTATCCCTTCTGTCAGATGACTGGACTGACTGTCCATGTGCAGTAAGTATGACAGTTTTGGGAAGCACAGGTCTTGCTGCACATGTGTTGTACAGTGCATGCATGCACTTCCTGCCTGCTGCCATCAAGGGTCTGGACAACACGCACACAAGAGGATGACTGATTTTCTGCCAGTAGACCAGTTCATGAAGCTACTCTTCAGTATTCTTGCCTGTGTATTCCTTGGGGGAGAATTGACTGTTAGTAGTGAACTGTCTTGCGATAACAACTTGATTTTTACCATCATTGTTCTTGAGAACACTCACTGCTTTTAGCCATGTGAAAACAGTCATGAGGCCCCAGGGGAGACTGAGATCAAGCAACATTTTCACCTCCAGAAGAGTTAGCCATCCTGCAGCTTGTTCCTGAGAAGTTCTGAGAGAGAAGGTCTTGGGGATGGACTATGGTTCTGGTGAATTTTAATGCTGGCAGCATATGGCCTATGAGATAGATACTAATATCCCTGATAGAAAATTCTAGTTTATGGTAGTTTTTTCCTTTTGTAATGAAATACAATCAGAAAAATGGTATATTGAGAATCTCTTCATAATGAACTTTATAACTGATATTTATTATGCCCTTGTTTAGTGGATATATAAACAGTATGGTCAGTAGTCACCTCTTGGTGACTGTGGCTCTCTTAGTGCTTGGATGGGAGACCAAAAGCAAAAAAGTTTAATGAGGAAGATAATGCTAGTGATGTATGGTGGAATTTTTTTTCTGTCTTGGTTTCAGTGTGGGCCATGAACATTCTGTTGAGATTATGAGAATAAGATCCATCAACAGACTTAAACCCAAGGATGAAAACTTGAGTGAATTTTTCATAACACTTTCCACAAATTATAGTCTGTGTCCTGGCAGAAATTCATATTCACTTTGTGTATACCCTCGCATTTTGATAATTTTTTTTTGTGTGTACTGTCACTACTTAGTGATGAGACTTTCCCAGGTGCAACAACTGTTCTGAGTTTTCTAGATGATAAGTGATGCATGTACAGCAAGCACATAAGGAACTGTTTGAGTGAACTCACTATATTCTTACTATATGCAGTTATTGCAGTTCATGGTCGCTGAGTAATTCCAGAAATGATAACTCATGAGAATCCTGTCCAAATGCTGTTGTTAGGTTGCAAGTCATTCCTTCCTATTGTTCTGCGATAGGCAGTTCTTCAGAAAGCGTGTAAGAAAAATTGAAACCATTGAGGAATCCTCAAATGTCTAGAGAGGAAAAAAAAAAATCTCTATAGAGAGCTTGTCTTGTCTTTGTTTGCAATATATTTTGTTCTGGAAAAAACCAAAGAACTATAATTTCATTTTTTTGAGCTAACTTAAAGGAAAAAATGTTAAGTTTTGTGTAGCTTAGGTCTCAACTAACATATTGTGGTACCCCAAGGATTGTGAAGGTTATTACAGGCTGTTACTGAGTTACAGGGATGTGAATCAGGACAAACATACTGCAGTATGCATTGTAGATGAACAGATTTCATTTTAATTATGTGACTGTTTAATTTGTTCTTACTTGACAATGGGGAAAAAATAGATGTATTATGTGCCAAATTACTGGGCTCTTGGCTGAATTTTGTAATTGAATTCTCAGATGCTGTTTTTGATCAGCATTGTTGTTTAAAAGGGGCGAGGTGAAGATCTGTTTTGCTTGCTTCCAAATCATCACACACAAATAGTTCTGGAGGTTTACTCCCTTTTCGTTCTCAGGCATTGTGACACTTGAGAAGATAGAGGAGTTCCACTTCCTGTGATGTTGGGCAGTAATACAAGTTATACCTGCAGTTACAAATGAAACTACCATGCAGAATAAGATTTCTGAATTTGGTCAACTTCTCTATTGTTAGTTTAAAGAAAACAGCAATGATTGTTCTTGAAGTATTTAAGTGTTTACCTTTAAAATTATATGTTATGATCTCTGGAGATGTCTAGTTAATCTGACCAAATTTATTTTTCATGTTCCTTCTGCATACTATTGTGTATAAGTGTTTTTTTTTCTAAATACAATATTAATATATGTATATGTCTAGTCAAAGTGAAATATAGGTACCACATTTTTACATGCAGATTCTTGGAAATATTATTTAAAATGAGTGTAAGCTCACATGTGAAGTTGGGGGCACAAATTATCACCATATGTCTCAAATCTCTCTTCCTTTGATTGGAGCTGAGAATTTATGCTGTTTGTTACTGTTCAAATGTGGATGTGCAAGACAAAACATACGCATTCCTAATGGTTCCAAGGATATTCAGCTTTGTAAACTCAAATTTCATGTTACAATTTTTTAAGATTCATTCAGTTAAAACTTCTTCTGATGACACATTACTAAATGCAGTTTATTGTGATTATTTTCACCCAGTCCATAATATTGATATGCAATCACTGAAGCCATCAGAACCCTATTGAAAGGATTACTTTATGTATAGATAGGAAATGCCTTGAAGTACTTACTTCATTATTTTTTCAGTAACTTAGGAGAGCAGACTTCAAAGTTTGTTCTCAGGCTTGTTTGTAATATGATGTAGACACTGTAGAGGTTTAGTATAAGCTGATGCTACAGTACCTGAGCTGCTACCTTAATACAAATTCTACCATATTGATGCTGCTCCTGTTCTTTACATTCTATATTAATTGACTGAAGAAAACTTAGTTTTGAGTTGATAAACATGTTTTTTGTACAAATGTCTGTAAAATTTTATGTACATGACTATAAATAATTTCAATTTAGTAACTAGGGTGCTTTTTGAAACTTCTGGCTACGTGACTGAGATAATTCTCTTAAAAATCAGTAATATAGTCCAAGCTGCTATCTCACCGGTGTTGACCTCAGACCAATGTATAGTGAGAAGAGAGGTTGATGAAATTACAGGAGCAGCACAGTTGGATGTGGTGAGTTCAGCATGAAATCTACTTCCAGATGGCTGTAAGACAGCATGTGGTAGAAGTCTAAATTGTACTTCCAGAGAGGATTAAAGTGTCATCAACTTACACTTTTCTAAGGAAGTATAGAGCAATTTATCCCATAGATTTGGTTCAGTTCTGATGGTCTGCAATTACTTTTGCAGTTTTCTTCTAAACTAGTCCAAGATCCATATTTGGATCCTGAGGATAGACAAAAACATTAAAGAAAGTTATGCCTCCTTGAAGTGTCAGCTGGCTCCTCTTTGAAATAATGCTTCACTCTTCATTTCCACACTCATACTAGCTGCTTGTCAACCTGCATTTTTTCGAAGATTTAAATCTAATTTATCTGGTTTTTTTGAAGTGTTGGTGTTCACTTCTTGGAAAAGCCATTTATGCTTCATTGTTCACATGAACACTGACTTTCTCTTTGGATTTTAATTTTTGTGTTTGCTTGTCATTTCATATTTATTGACTGATTATAGTACATTGTACTGTTACTGAACCCTAAGTCCTGACCACACAGTGTCTCAAAAGGTAGACAAGATTGACTAATGAAACAGACTTCTGTTAGGAGAAAGGATTGTATAATATTTTTGTCTTCTTAGAAATAGTAAACAATTGCATTTAAAAAATGAAACCAGAACAGAAATCAGCATGCTAGTAAACAATCTACATTTGTGACCCTTCTCTCCTGCCACTTTAAATGGTATGTTTTTTATCAAGTGGTTTATTTTTGCATTTTTAACACCTTTGAAAATATTCCCTTGAAAATGCTCGTGCGTGGTTGATTAGCTACAGCAGTGTATACTTATTAAGCATTTCACTTTATGAATAAGGTGAATTTTAGGAGTTTCCCATTCGTTAATAAGCACTGAGGAGCAGAACAGAAATGTAAGGAAACTTAAATATGTGAAAGCTACTTATCGAAGAAAATTACTCTTTTGGGGAAGGTGGGGTGGGTTGGGTCGCGTTATGCACTTACCAATCAAAATGTTTGCATTTAATCCCAACCAGTGTTACAACAGGCAGTGGATTCTGGTGACAGCAAAGAGAGAGTCTGGTTTTAACTTCAGTGAGAAAATTCTTGTAAAATTTGTAGATACTTTTTTGAAAGTCAGTGTTCATTCTGTTTCTTAGTACTTATAAAAGGACTTGACTATCTTATCATGGTTGTTCTTGTTTTATACTTAATTTCTCCTTTGGGTGGATGCGTAAAATAGCTTAATTACAAAATATCATCCCTTTACACAAAACAAAAGTTTGAATGAAGTCTATTTCATGCCAGTTACAAAGCAGAAGCATTCTTTGCATAATCCAGGTCCACCTCAAGAACACACTTTGAGAAGTCTTCCCTGCTGAGCTCAAGGCAAACACCCTGTCTTGAACAAAATGATTCAGTTGTCTGCACTTGTTTTGTTGTGTGGGTTTTTTGTTCCTAAATGGAAAGTATGATTATTTAGAGATGTATAGGGGAAAAATTGCCAGCACTGTGTTCTTTCTATTTGTAGGTTGTAAAGCAAATAATTGACATGCATTATTTTCTGCTGAGATGTTAATTCACACTTAAAAATATTACTTCAACAGTGTAAATGAGAGATACCGTAACAGTCAATCTGGTCCACAGTTTAAACGTTACTAGCAAGATTTCAATGAAGTAGTTGTAATGTTTGGAAAACATGACAATTTTTGTGAGAGTGGACATTGCTATTTAACTATTGATCTACTTAATTAGTGTAGTAGATCTCTCTTTAAATACTGTTTGCTGCTTTTAAAACTACACAGCAACTGAGATGTTTCACTTCTTTGACCTCAAAAAGCGAAAAGGTTGAGGATAAGCAATCTGAGAAAAATCCTATGTCTTACCTGTTTTTCTTTCGTACAAAGAAGGATTCTTTATTTGCTGTAAAATGACAAACTCTCACATGGAAAGGAAAAGAACTATAGTAGAGTTATAATTTCAATTTTTCTGTTCCATGGGAAAAAATGACAATTTTGAAAATAGGTAGAATAAAAAACGCAATCAATTGAATGTGTAAACATCCAGCTGCTAAAAATGAGAAGGAAATTCTGGAATTTTTGTTTTAAGACTGACAATATCCTTTTGAATTTCAAGAATTTTAAAAGACCTAATTGCTGTCAGAAAAACAATATTGTAAGTCAAGGCAGAATACTGTGCTGTAAAATATGTGTACTCAGAAGTTTAAAGCAAAGCTTGATGTACAGGAAGATAAGAATTTCAAAAATCACTGGACATTCTCTCCTCTTATCCCTCCTGTCTGTAAAATTGTGTGGCTTCATTTCATGTTCATCACAGGGTTTGGGATATTTGTAGCAATATATGTAACTGTAAATATTTTGTGGTTGTTTGTGTAAGCAATGTATGCCTGTGTTGTTTATGCTTTAGGGCAGAGTAGATGATGTGGTTTGTATGTTTCTTAAGGTGCTGTTTCTGCATTGTGTGATAAGGAAATGAATTCATAGCAACGTTCTCAGAAATTGGACTGTCATACTGTGTAAAGTGCTGGTCCCATGGATCGTCTTTTAGAGATTTTCTTGGTTTCTAAAAACCTGATATTAACACTGGCAGTAGGGCAAAATGTAACGTCTTTCCTGAAAAGAGATGTTGTGTCTTCTGTTCTCGAAATCCTTATTGAAGATTTGGAGATACTGTCGTTAAAACCTTTGACTTGAATGTACACTCAAAGCTTAATGGAAGCATGGGTATAGCATACAGTGTGCGCTATCTATATCTTACACAGCGATCATACATTTGCTTTTTTCTTGTCTGCTAGCTGATTTTGCATGTGTGAAAAGGATGTTAAATAAAGAACTCATTATTTTATGTCTAGGCATTGTGCAATAGAGGTTTTAAAATGTTTATATTGTTCTAGGTCAGAGTGGCTTAAAACATTGAAAATGCCACAGATTTCTGCCTTATATTATCCGAAGGACCCTTATAAGATGACAGAGGGAATAGATTTGTTCCTGAAGTCATTAAAAAGAAATAATTTGTTCGGGAAGTTCTCTATGTGTATGTCTTCTCTTCTAAAAAGAGACTCTAAAATAGCGTCCTTTTTTCATTCTTCCTTAATAGAAATCTGGTTAAGAAGTACTGTCCTAAACGTTCACCCAAAGATGAGGAACCCAGGTAAAAATGTGCATTTCAAGTTCTATGTATAAGAAATAAAGACTACAGTATACTCTGTCCTTTTATGGATATTTTTTTTTTATAAGATAAAGTATTTAATTGGCTAAGACAAAAGAATTCTGCTTGACTTCTTATAGTTCTGCTGTAATTCTTAAGCATGAAACCTGAGTTTACTTGTATTAGTATTTTAAAGTAGTAAACATGGCAGGTTGTACTTGCTCCATTCCAAATTAATCTTTAGCTAGCTGAAAGTTTGACAGCAGAAGTTTAATACACTATGTACAGTCTAGTATTATTTTTTTATAGAATAGCAATTATGTGTCCTTAGGCTGTGTTTTTTTGCTTAGTTTAGTAGAGTTTTTCAGTGCATTTGTATGGCAATACAAACTTAGCTCTACATTTGTATAGTGAGACTTGACTGTACACACAATTGTCATGCTTTTGGCAAGAAGAGCTCTTAAACTGCTGACTCCGGAGGCAAAATAAGTGAATGTCTAACTGTGAAGGAGCAATTTGTGCTAAACAACTTTATGATTGTTTATCAGAGAGGTGCTTGTTTTGCTGTCCATGTCCATAGCCATTTTTTTTATTTATTTAGAAAATCACAATGCTTTTTTTTCTTTAGGGATAGCTGTTATGAAGGAAAGAAAGTGGGCAAGTTTCAGGTTGCAGCCAGGGCGCATGCTGTGCACAGAGTGCCTGAGAATCTACACTAGGATTTCCTCTAGCTCTTTTGACTATTTAACGATCCTGGACCACAGGGAATTGGGATTTGTAGTCTAAGGTGGCATCTGAATTCCCCAGAGCCAAGTCTATGGAGATGGCAGCATTCCACAGTTGAAAGAGAGAAAGATGTATATTTTAATGTGGTGCCTGTTGTTTTGTTTTGTTTTTTTCCTCCTTTCTTCCGTTCCACACACACTTTCTACCCTTTGCCCCTCCTCTTCCCCCCTTTTTAGTGCCAGCCATAGTGGCACCTTACTTCCAGCCAAGAGGTGGGCAGGCAAACAGGCAGCTGTCTCCAGAGCTGATAGCAAACTTGTTCTGTAGATCATCCATCGGGATGCATATGAGTGGTATGATTGGCATGTTCCACCCTCAAGACTACCAAGCACATCATCTCTACAGCAAGTTCAGCCTTCGAGCCTAGGGACGTATGTATCCGTTCCCAAGCTCAGGCCTCTCATTTGGCAGCTTAGGAGATACCACTATACTACAGGGCTTTCCAGGTAGTATTATTCTTCTTTCTTTTCCATCCACAAAAATCCATATTTTTATAAAATGTATTTGAAGAGACATTGCGACATATAGTACGTGCTAGGCTTTATGTAGGCTTTCCCAACTTGTATTTCTACTATAATTCAATTAGCATTAAGATAAGGTTTATTGTAAAATATGTATGACTTTTTTAATTACTCAGGAGTACAGACTATACTTAAAAGAAGTCCATTTAAAAAAAACTGTCTTCCTTTTTGTATATGTATGTTTGTGCGTGTGTGCTTTCTGTCAGGTTTACTTCGTGTATTGCCTTTTTTAACATCCTTAATGAGTTGAATGACTATGCAGGACAACGAGAAGTAGTTGCAGAAGAAATGGGACACAGAGTGTACGGAGAATTGATGAGATATTCTCATGATCTAAAAACTGAGAGAAAAATGGTAATTTCTATATTTTGATTTGATAACAGGATACCAAAATGGATATGTCTTTTAATGAATTGATGTATTTGTTTACCTAATTTAATGAACTTGGCAATAAGTAGGTTTTGTGATACATTTATAAAACATATTTAAAGTTATTCTGTATTTTTCTGCTTACTGGTTTACTACAGTTAATAAACGTAAAAATCAAGGTCTTAGGAGATGGTAATTACCAGTAACTTTTTTGCCTGCGTAATTTTCATCTGTTACTGTTCTTACATGATTAGTAATGTCTTCCAAAGAGTGTTGGTAACTTGTGGGAGATACTGCATATCATACTGTGTCAACCAGAGCATGGACTAATTAATGGTAATAGTACTATTAATATACGTAAATTCAACTCTTCTGTGGTGGTTTTAGCATCTTCAGGAAGGGCGAAAGGCTCAACAGTATCTGGACATGTGCTGGAAACAGATGGATAATGTGAGTTTGTGGTTTGTTTGTTTTTCTTTTTTCCTGTCAAACTTAATAATACATAGTCTGTAAATGGAACTGTTGTCATGTTGATTGCTTAGAGTTTCATGGTTAGCTTTATTACTGAATGTCCGAATCAGTAACATCTAAAAAATGACTTAATATATTTGTAGTTTCCCGTTTAAAAAAAAAAAATCCTGTAAACAGCTTCTGTGTATATGTTTGAGTGAAGCCTTAGCTTTTATCCAGCGTAAAGGAATCTATGTTTAACATGGGTAGAGGCTTCTTTGGTTGCTTCTCTGTGGGCTACTTTTTGTTTAGAAAGTAATTAACAATGACAGTTTATTTATATGAGGATGAAATCGTAAGTCACTGTATTTGACTTGAGTTTGAGGCCTTGTTACGTGAGTTCCATTCAAGATTACCACTATAGACTACTATACTTTCAGGAGGTAGAATTTTTAACAGAGAAATGCAGGGAGTGAATTTCTCTAGAACAGATTATAAGCTCCTTTTTTTGAGAGACATGCTTTTAAAGGTGCAAAAAATATAAAATTCAACCAAATGTGTTCAAGGTACATTCTGATATTCTGCTGGTTTTGTCTCTTAGAAATTTATTACAACTTTGATCCAGATTATTGTGAAGCAATACTGGAGAGCAGAATTTCTATTTTGTTGTTGTAGACCCAGATAAGTCTTGCTTCAGTGTCATGTCCAAGAGTTTAATTCATGGTCAGAGGATCAGAGTAGAAGCAGATACAGTACTTTTAGATGCTATCACCCTTCACCAAGATAATTCCCAGAGTTCACCTCAAACAATCAGCTGTGTTCTGTGGGCTGTATTTACTTGAGTGCAAAGTCAGTCTTTTAAATGCATACAGCCTCTAAGGGACACATTAACCTCAGTTGCCTGACTGCACTGAAGTAGGAGAGCATTGCTCACCCAATCTCTGTTGCAGGTTTGTCTCTAGAGATACTAAATTCTTGAGCTGCAACAGGTTTTCCTATAGCAGTTGTCTTGACAATAGCTGGATATATTGAATATCAACTACATCCAGTACTGCTGTCTGTGATGTTTACAGCTACACCAGTTGATATGAATACTGATGATAATGGATGGGTATGCTAAGATCTTTTAACGTAGATAAATCCTTCAGACTACTTTCAAAATAATTTAGTTGAATTTATTCAATTAAAATTGATCACTGAAGAAGGGAACTTCAAAATTTCACTCAATTCCAAGTTTAAGATTTCTGCCCCCTAACTTTTATTTATGTTATTGAAGTCAGGCTAGAAAGTGGACTTGTCTATTTATAATTAGGTTATTTTGTATTTTGATTATCTGATATTGTAGAACATAATTACAGTTGTTTCCTTGCTGGTACTTCAAGGAGATAAATTTTTAATTGAAAAGGTGAAAATTTTTGGGAGTTGGTTGCTGCAAGAACAATATATTTGCTTAGAGGTATTCATTGAATTTAAGATATTTAAATGGAGGCTTTGATATTTAAAATTTAAAATTACTGTACAAAACCAGAAGGAGATAGAGGCAGTTGAAGCAGTAAGTTTGTGGCTTTTGTAGAGCAAAAAGAAATTTGAAAGAGAATGCAGAGAGGCAGAGAAGGCACAGCAAAGCTACGAAAGACTGGACAATGACACTAATGCGACAAAGGCTGATGTCGAGAAGGTAAGAGCGGTGCCATTTTTTCTTTGCTTTCTATTATAAAAGCCTTGCATTTTCATGTTTATCATCAGCACTGGAACAGCATTCTTTGAGTGTATAAAATTGTGTATAAAATATGCTTGCTTATTATGCGCAAAATCAGTTACAGTAAAATACAAGACAGCTCAGAGAGGGAGTGTGTTTCATTAGTCTTGAGATGATGCTGTGGAGATGATGACTATCTTCCTTCAACAGGCAGGCTTACTGGTGTTTGATATCTGGTGGTATATATGTTCACTCATGCCTATGGTATTTTTAGGATAGGCATTTAAGCAACATAGCTCAGGGAGCTAAAATGATCTTTGCTCTCTCTGTATGTGACAAATTAGTTCTGTAGACCATCAGTATATGTGAAGTCTCACATTCTTTTTATTTCAATTGTAAGGGTATCACTTTTGATGACTTGTGCATAGTTGGTAAAATAAAATAATGCTGTATGTCACTGAAAAGCATGGAGACATGTTTGAACTGATAACACTTTCCTACTAGGCTAAGCAACAGTTAAACCTGCGCACACATATGGCTGATGAAAACAAAAATGAATATGCTGCCCAGCTACAGACTTTTAATGGGGAACAGCACAAACACTACTATATTGTCATTCCTCAGATTTACAAGGTAAAATAATTAACAGAGAAAGTATGTCTGGTTTTCTTTTAAAGAAGTAGTAGATTTTAAAATTTAAACTTTTATTTTGGGGATTTTAGTGGATAATTTTATCAAGAAATTATAACTTGTTTTTTGTCATGAGGCTTACTGCTTACATTAACTATGCTTAGGCTTGAAATGAAAATATTCTGTTGCATTTTCTATGAAGGCTTTATATTTTATAGACTCCTTGTTTAAATGTTGCCGAAGAAGTATGGCAAAATAAACATTTGAGACATCTGGGTGAAAGCAAACATGTAAAACAATCATTCTAATAAGGTTTGATCACTAGTTCTTTTGCTGTTTGTGTGTGTGAATGCTTTGATCCTGGCAGAGATGAAGGAGAGCGTATCGCTAATGATGAATATGTGGTTTAATGTATCTTATGTACAGGTATAAGGTGGGTAGATTGGAGGGAGAAGTACTTCCCCCCGCCCCCCCATTGCTTCATCAGTATTACCAGCAATCCACAGAACTCTCTAAAAGAATAAAAAAGGTTAAAGGCCAAATTAATCAATGTTTTGCATCTAAAAAGGGGATTTTTCAAGGTGCTTCCTGTAACTATTAAGATTAATTTTTTAAGATTCTTTCAAAGCCAGAGGGACTTTGCAAAACTAGTTTAAAGTAAGGATTCACAGGAGAAAATTACCTTGGATTATTAAAGAATTTGCTAATATTTTAACTGCTAAGCAGCGCTAGAGTAGATCTGACATCAGCACACTGATGGAGGAATTGCAGTCAACTCCCAAGAGAAACAGTTTGATCATCTTTGTAGCTTGGACCAGAGTTTTGGTTTATTGCCTTTATTTCTCTGGCGTTAAAATCCATTATCATTGTAAGATATTACATGTGTTTTTTGAAATCTCCAAGTAAGAGCAGAAAGGCCTAGTCCTGCTTTCTCTTGGGACTACGTTTTTGTTATTTACTTGCAAGTATTTGGTAACGTTCTATGGGAAAACCTTGGGAGAGGGATTTAGTTAGCATGATTGTGTTGTTGCTTTGTTTTGGAGAGATGAAATTGGATGCTGTTTGAGACATCTGCGTTTGCTGGAGTAGAAACAAGAAAGATCCAACATATTTTTCCATTTTTAATAACTTATTGATGCATGTACTATTGCTTTTTGTTTTCTTTTGGATTTTTTTTCCACCTTCAATTACGTGAAAGGTCCAGGGCTATTATCTTAATAATATCTCTCTTTAATTTGTTCTTTTTGTTATGTTCCAGTAGACTTTTATTACAAATTTTAGGTAAAGGTATTCTTTTCTTTATTTTCTTACACACTTCTAAAGGAAATGGTTTGTATTTCAAATCAGAGAGCATGTCTAAACAGCATATACTTTTAATATTTCTATTTTTTCCTATTTTTTAAATCATTGGTATTCATTGGAAAGTATAAAAATAAAAGCAAGGTAGAGATATTTATCACCAGAGAGATTTTTTTTGTAACTAGGAGGAGGGAGTGAGAAGATGTAGAAATTAGTAGAATTTCTTTACTGTAGTTTTCATTTTTGCATGAAACAAATATTTTTAAACTGAATAGGTGGTTGTAGACACTGTACACATGCTTTATAAAAAGAATAAAGAAAAGTAAGTCCAGTCCTTTACATAGTTTTTAAAAATCAGAATATCAACTCTTTGTAATTATTGTTTTGGGCATCTTAAGTCTATGTCTGAAAGGACTTGGTTTTTTTAACTTAATTAAGTTCTGTTTTGTTAAGCAAATAAAAATACTGGGAAAGCACAGGAATTCTGTACTACACTGTGGTGATGACAGTAACTACATACATCAGGACCAGGGAAAAAAATCTGCAAATAAAAGCTTTGTTTTATCTTACTTTGTGCTTGCAGCAACTTCAAGAAATGGATGAAAGAAGGACTATCAAACTTAGTGAATGTTACAAAGGCTTTGCTGACTCTGAGCGCAAGGTTATTCCAATTATCTCTAAATGTTTAGAAGGGATGATCCTTGCAGCAAAATCAGTTGATGAACATAGAGTAAGTAGAACTAAGTGACTTTTTAAATGTGCACGAGTAATTTAATTGATATGGAAGCTGTGGAGAGGGGAAGGATGGACTTAACCTATACGCTTGTCTTTCTGTTGTCAAATATTTGTCTGCTTGAAAAGTGTTGTGACTTCGGTTTAGGCCTAAACAGTTGCTTCCACTTTCGGTGTCTGTTCTCTTTCTGTTTTATTGCTCTCTTCGGATCAGAAGATCTGTGATGCTTTCTCACTGGATGTGATTTTGGACACATTGTTTTGGTTGTCCTGAAACACCCTGAACTACCAACGTGGTTGGTGTTTTCTCCAGTACATAGCATTAAATCATATAAAGGGTGTTCAGTTAACCAAGTATCGTTCTGTGTGCAGCTTGATTGCAGCTACTGGCACTTCTTCCTTATGCCTTCTATTATATCTTACTACATGGAGTTTCTTAGTGTTATCTTCGTGTCAGGGCTAATGTTGCAGGATTAGAAGGTGGAGTAGTTGTTTAGCCCTACAGTATGTCCTGTTTTAAATTTGTGATAACCTTTGGGGAGTATTTGCTGGATTCTGAATAGCAGGGTATGCTTTGATTTGCACTCATGGTAACGCTGCTGAGACAAAACAACAGACGTTATCTTAACTTGATCTATCCAAAAGCATGCGTTTTAAGCTTCTCTCTCTCACTTCCCATCTGTGAATCTGCAATTAAAGGGAAAATTTATATCTTTGTGTTTTTTATCTCTCTGGCTCTTGATGGATTTGCTTGTTTTGCTTTTTTAAACTCCTTAATGTCCTATGTCTAGGACTCTCAACTAGTGATAGACTGCTTCAAATCCGGTTTTGAACCTCCTGGAGATTTTCCATTTGAAGATTACAGTCAGAATATTTACAGAACTATCTCTGATGGAACCATCAGTACACCAAAGCAGGAAGGAATGAGAATTGATTCAAAAACTACAGTGGGCAAGGCTAAAGGAAAGCTGTGGCTGTTTGGAAAGAAGCCAAAGGTAACAATTAAGAAATTACTATTTGGGAAATTAAAATGTGAAAATCTAGAGTGCATGGTAGCAGCAATTTATTTTAAAATAATCTTGCCCTTGCCTGCCACTGTCTTTTAAAATACGCGTTAGTAGATCTGAAGGTTTGAGTAGGATACATATATTAAAAATCAAGTTCTCACTGGGGGAAGTTTTCCAATTTTTTTCCTAGTCATTTGTGTCTGGGAATGTTTTTCATAGTTATTTGATAACAGTAGCTTCCCATTTCTGTTACATTTCTAAGGTTCTGTAAAGACTTTCTGCAATTGCATAGAAAAGGTGTTAATTGCGAATGTAAAAGTAAGGGGGGGGGGGGGTATGCTTTGGAGTTGGGCAGACTTCTGATCTCTCTTTTTATACTACAAAAAGCAATCACCCTCTAAATGTCACATTTCATAGATGTTTATATATAGGAGTGCTATTTAGATTTTTATTATACCTGCTGCTAGTTTTGAAAACTTCTGAGGTTTTTCTGGAAACATTAGAATTAATAATACCTCATTGATAAAACATATCACGGAAGCACCATACAGGTAAATGTCCCAGAAGCAGCATTACTATGAAATAGGTAAAAATATTCCTATGCTCAAAAGCAGAGAAATTACTCCTTCCTTGTATTATTGTATGAGTTTCAATTAACACTTTCTGTGCAAGATGCTTTCATGGATCAACAAAATGAATTATCAGTACGTGCCTTACCTATATAAATGAATAATGAAGCATATTCATATTTAAATTTTATGCTAGATCTTTATTTAGAAGTGGAGCATATCAGTGAGTCCTTTTAATGATTCTGAGGTTCTTTTAATGCTCCAAGTCAGTTTCTGCCATTTATTACAGGAAACTATTCTCAGAGCTTGTTAGTGGTAGGATTTATTTTTCACTTGATAGTATTCCAAGTAAGCAGATCTTTACAGCGGAAAAGAAAATAGCTGATTTCTTTATTCCTGCCTCAATATATTATGTAACTGCAGCTGTGTGTTAAAGTGAAAACGGATTGTTTACTTTTCATGCAATAGATTTAGTGATTGATAATAGTTTAAATGCATTAACGTCTTAACCATGTTACTTGCATTAGCTGCAGAGGTGGGTGAGATTCAGCCTGTTCTGAAATTAGAGCATGATTACTGGTTTGAAGAGAAGACATTTTTCTGAGAATTTTGGAGAGGGAAGCTATTGGTTTTCAATCTGGACCGTGGCATTTACTGTAGTTACAAGAAAATCCATCGTATGATGACAGCTGAAGAAAGCCAACAGGACTTTCCCTACTCTTTCTCTGCCCCAGTTTGTGCACTTTGTACGTAGCATTTCCTGTATGGAATCACAGTTCTATGTATGTGTATAAATACTACATGCATCTCTTCCTTAAGGACCTGGAGGAAATGGAAGATGATGTCCCTTTTTTTCACCTGTTTTTGGGGAGGATGAAGGACACTCTACAAAACAGCAGCTGGGAGCAAAATACTTAGCAGGATACATATTGAATTCCAAATACTATTTTCAGGTTTTAAAATATATGCTTAAATTAGCTAATACAAAAACATGCTGATTTATTGTAGCTGGGGTATTCATGGTGGCCTTTGGGCTTTCATTTAGCTGAAACTATACCAGGTCTTGGCTTCCAGATCTGCATTTACCTATTTTTGATGTTGTCAAAGACATAAAAGTCTTTTGGAAAAGGGAATGAGTTGTGCAGCAGAGGAAATAGTACAGAAAAATCGAAGTGGGAAAAAGCAGCAGAGGTATGAGAGACAAAAACTGAGAAAAGCAAGTTGAAAAAAGGGGAGGTAGAAAGTGGAGGAAGTTCTCGTGACGATACTGATTGAGAATGCCAGGCAGCTGTTGTATCAGTCCAGCTTGTTGTAGTCATTCTCCATAGATGTACCTGATACTTCTATGTTCGCTTGCCTGGTAGGGTACATCAACATGTAGGAAGTAGCAGTGAGCAGGAATGCACAAGCTTCCAGAATGGTGTAACTAAAGTTGACAAGGCAGAACTTCCCATTTTAAGAAAAGAGACAGTCAACTTCTGGATCGTGTTAGGATCTTGTGGAAGTATTGAGTCTAAAACCTTTTTGAATATTCCTTCATTCTGTGCACCAACCTGTAACTCTGAAGATTAGTTTCATGACAGAAACCTTTTAAAACCCATACAGTTATAGTGTAAATATGTCTGGAACGTTACAAGCTGTTTCTGTGTTGGATGGAAATTTTCTTTTTGTAAGACAGAATTTTCATTTTAAAATCACTTTGAACATTTGGCTTATTTATTGCTTTCTTTATTTCCACATTAGCCACAATCCCCACCCCTAACCCCTACTAGTTTATACACATCCAGTACTCCTAATGGGTCCCAGTATCCCATATTCTCCATTGAACCAGTGCATTATTGCATGAGTGACATAAAAACAGGGAAGCCCAGAATTCCTTCTTTCAGAAGCCTCAAAAGAGGGGTAAGTTTGCTAACAAGTTGAAATGCATGATGGGCTATGAACAGTGTGTTTGTGATGTGGCTTTTCTAATGCTCTTCACCCTCATTATAAGGCTTACTTGGTTAAAAGTAACACTTCACCTATGAGCTCACTGGTAGGATTGTTTCGTATTATACAGAAGTTACCAACAGGTTAAAAAGAAGCTTAAAAATACTCTATCGCATTCCAAATACTTGTGTCTAAAAGAAAGGTGTTATAAAGAGGGTGCTCAGCATGTGTTTGAAACCTTTCTTCATTGTTGTTCGTGTTCACAAATGTTTTCCTACCATCGTGCAACATATTTTTGCAGTAATTTATCATTGGGTATATGGTTACCACAAAAAACATCTGACAGATCAGATGTCTTATTTGCTGACTTTTAATTGAAATAATAGTACTTGGTTACAAACCACTGAATGAAGAAGGGAGAAATTTCATATCTTTTGTACATCAAATGCTATAGCACATGGTGCTTGCAGATTTTGAAATACTGATTTTTGAAATGTTACAATTTTAATGCATTTTCTGATTAATAAATTGTTCTTGTTTGTCTAAGGTTCTTTTGGGTAGAATTATTGAAAAATTATTACCAAGTGCCACCTGACACTTACCAATTCCTTTACTAATTTACAGTGGCACATTCTGCAAATAGAATTTGTTCGGAAGACAATAAAAGAGAAATGTTAAGTGGTTTCCTAGCAACATGTATAGTACTAGTGATAAATGTACTGGCACTTTCCTGTTATGTCAGTGAAACACAGGCTGCCTACTTTCTGTACATTTTACGCTATTTATTGATCCAAATAATGAGATAATTGGATATTTTGATTGCATATAATTCATGATTTTCTGATATTTGAAACCAATATTTGCTCGTCATCTCGTGCATCAAGAATGGTGTGCTACTGTTGATATAATGTGGAGATCGCAGTACAACAATGTTATACTGCAGTAAAGTTAATGATTTAGAGGCTCCCTTGCTGGCATTCTGAAGTATTATGGGTTACACTTAAAGTGTTACCTCTAAGTCATGTTGTGGCACCTTATTTCAGGCCCCCAGGTGTCTTGCAAATACCCTTTCTACCACCACCAGTTTTTAGAAAATTCTTGTGGTCCTCTAAGTATTTATGGAGGACAGTTTTTCTCCTTTTCCCTTCTGAGTCACTTATCATTTGTTTCTGTCACGCAGATAATGTGTTGCCTTTAGTACTCAGTGAGGAACTAAGTGGATTAGATAGTAGAAATGGCACAGGTCTTGGTAACAACCTCCTTTTTGTTGATCACTAAATGTACTGACCCCTGCGTCAGAAATCACCACCTTGTAGTATCTGTAGTTCTAGAACCTCTTACTGAAGCAAAAAATAATCTCCTAACAACTACAGAATGTTATGGAAATGAAACCATGTTTTTAGTAAATTTTTTTATTCTTGCAATTCATTGTTCATGTTGTAAAAGTGAATGAATTTAATATAGAATAGTATTCCATAGAATTATCAAAGATCACTAGTATCCTACAAATCTGGATTAACTCAAATATCCCACAATATCCAATAGTTTATCTCTGTAAAACTTCAGGATGGACACTTATTTTTTAAATATTTTTAAATTCCTTGCTAGCATTTTAACAGACATCACATACTGAGTGCCTTTTCAACTTAGATGTATACTGTAATTCTGATTTTTTTTAATCTCATTGATCAGTCTTATCTTTATAACGTATCTTGCTTCAGTGCTTTGTAGTTGCTAGTACATGATGCCGTTTTCCACAGTTTTGTCCCTAGAAAATGATCTCCGAGTGGTATTGACATGCAGAACTACCAAATGGTATTTAATTTGCTTCTGCGTCTACCGCAATTTACCCATGACTTGGCAGATACTAGACAGGAAGCACACTGCTTATTTTGTTTAACATGCCCTGCGCAAGATTTCCCTCAAGGCACTGGAGATGACACAACCAGACTGCCCTCATTCTCTGCTTCATCTGTTAGGTCTCCCTATCGCGCTGTATAGTGAAAGCAGCAAACAGAATAACAGGTTATGGAAAAGTCTTGTAAGTGTAAGCAAGTGTAACTTGCTTTAGCAGTACTGCTATTACATGCTGCTTATTATCCTTTGTATTCTTAGCATTTCCAGATAGTGCTTATGAGAGACCTTTGCTCAATGCCAATGGATACATAAATAGATACCTCATCAACAGTGGTACATAAACCTTACTTGTGTTTTCTTGGAGGACCCTTTCTAAAGGGAGCAAGAAACTTATTCTAAAGCCATTTCACATCTTTGGACTTTATTGAGGTTTCTACTATAGTATCCTTTGTAAAGGTGCTTTACTTTCCTCATTGCTAGAAATTCTAATTCTGTGTGTGTGCCCCAGTCAACAGCCCTAACAATTGCTGAGGGTCATAAATGATGTCAGAGATACATATCTTCTGAGTTGCTTGGTGTTTCTCTGGAAAGGGTTATCCAAAGTATCCAAGCACAGTAGATCTTCAAAATGCTGTGAATATTAAACCCAAGATGCGACACCTGGCATCCCATGTTTTATTTGCTTCCTCAAGGATAAAGTGTTTACTCTTAAATGTCTTTATTTTTATCTGGACTAAAAACATTTATTTCTAGGATAGCAGCAATGACTCAAATGGTGTTTTCAGAAAGTAAAATTACTAACTTCTAAACTTGAAAAAGATCTTTGTTTATTGTAGTTCTTCTGTGATGATAAAGTAAATGCATTGTAAAAATTATGTATGTAAAAGTAGTAGAGTGTTAGCTATAATTAACATTATTTACATATGGCTGACCAGTCCTTCATCATCATCAAATTCTGCTATTTTGTGCAATGTTGGCTGTGTGTTTGTTTCTTCTACAACAGAAGTTGTTTAGCATATTATTCAAAATACTGAAATTCAAAAGTAGTTTAATGAAGTTGTGTATCAGAATTTTCTAAGTTAAACTATCCATTATTACCTACTAATTTTTTAAATCGGTAATTTTTAAAGCAGAAGTGCATTTCTGATTATTGTATTTTGCTTTTCTTGTGCTTAAAGTAAAATGTATATTGTATAAACTGGAATTTTAATCCTTAAGCAATATTTTAAAGATACATTTTTAAGGCATTAATCATTTTCGTAACTAGTCATTGCATGTGAATAATTTCCCGTTTCTTTCTGTTTTCAAATGAACTGTGCAGTGGTCGGTGAAGATGGTAAGCCCGTGTGCTGATCTGTCTGCTGTACTTCTGCTAAGATAGCATGAAAGTAATCTTCTGAAAGTGTACCCATGTCATAACTGCTTTAAGTCAGGTGCTGAAATACATCTTCAGATTTTTCACTCATACACAGTCTTCTTAATCATCCATGCTTAATGTTAGATAATTAGACTTGCGATCCGGCTGCAAGTAGGTCTGTGACTTGGGAATTTTAGGGTTGACCAGTATTCATGAGTTGATCACAATAGAAACACTTGGTGATTTCTCTTTGTCAGGAAAATTGTTAAAGCAGCTAAAAATAGGTATATGAAAAGATTACAGAACTTGTGTAAAGGAGGAATATTGAATATTGCGAAATTCACTCCTTTGAATTTAACCCAAAAATTGCAGAGGAGATGATTCTTTATGCTTAGGAATATTAGAAAGCTGTTATATTAAATGAAAACTACACGTCAATCAGTATTGTTGTTTTGCAGAGTAAATCAGTAAAAATTCACAAAAAGACCTCTGTTCTTCTAATTATTGCTGTAGGATGCTCTGGTTTTAACTGACCTGTAAGGGGGAATGATACAGAGGATGCGATTGTCTTTTTGTTTCTTTGTAGTGTGTAAAAGGACTTGAGTGGATTTTAATTATTTTTTTCCTCCAGAAAGATACACTTCTGCTTTATTTTGGAAACAAAATATCTGGATTTCCCTCTTTTTATGGTGTCTTGTATTCCCTTCTTAAAAAGCAGTGAGATCATGATTTTACAAGTGCAAAAGAAGCAAGACGTTGAGGGGCAAGAAGATCTTGAGAGGGTATTAGGAGCTTGGCACCTGAGCCTAAGGCTGCTTGTGTCAAAATCACAACAGTCAAGTTTCTGTCAAGTTTCTGTCAAGTTTCTTCTTAACAAAAGAAACGCTGTCCAGTTCGATTTGCCTCCGTGGAGGGTTACTGTAATGGCAAGTGGGTTTCTTCTGCTAAAACCAACTTTCTGAGGCAACTAAGACACAAATAATGTAACTTAACTTTCTGTTATTAAGAATGTACCATATTTCCTTCTTAACGCCGTTGGTGTCTGTCACCCTGAGGGGAAGAGGTTTTACAACAAACTTGTAAGAGGTGTAAAAAAAAAAAAATCTCTTCCCGTGCTTTTCACACCCAAGTCCTTCCATCCTGTTTATAATCTTGGCACAAGTTTGCAGTCAAACCTTTGCAGGTTTGGGCTGATAACGATAGGTGGTCTTAAGTTTTTATTAAAAAAAGTTTTGAAAGTTAAGAGGGTTTTTTTCCCTGAAACGTTATTTTTTATAATGAAAAAGGTGACTTGGAGTATTGACCAGGTTTTGATTCAGATTAACAAATTTAAGTTAAGAGTTTGATGCTATAGAGGCTTTTTCTGTGCTCTATGGACTAGTTTTACTTGAGGTAAAATGTATCAGAACTTTGCAAGTCTTAATATGTTTTCTAGCAAGTTTGCTGAATTTCCAGAAGAGAACTGTAATAATATTTGAGAATGAAGATCTAAAATATGGTATTTTTCTTTTGGTAGGATTGAAATTGCCATAGAACACACACTCCAGAGAAAGAATCTATATATACATACTAATATTACAGACACATCTTAGATTTTTGTTCTGAAATTACTCTGTAGTAATTAATTCTGTCCTTTCTAAATCTGCTTTAAGTGCAGTGGCTGTAATAGGAGATACATGGCTCAGCTTTTCAGAAAAATAATAGATAGAACCTTGAATGAATGACTACAGTCTGGCAGCAAGAAGGCACATTTATTCTGTTGCGGTGTTTTATAGAGCTCTGTGTCAAGTAGAGTTTTTATGAAGGTCCATCCTGCTTCCAGTGAACACTGTCCGTGTGTGGGTATGTCAGTTCAGCTGTCCCAATAGATGCCTGTTACCTGTTTAATACTACTTCTGCTTGCAGGGCCCTGCACTAGAAGACTTCAGCCATCTCCCTCCAGAACAAAGACGCAAGAAACTGCAACAGAGAATCGATGAACTTAACAGAGAACTACAGAAGGAAACAGATCAGAAGTGAGTGCATTTTGGGGAGTTTTGGCTTGGTTCTCTCTCTGTCTGTTTATTTTGAAGTCCTCCACCTAAGCCAACAGTGCTCAGAAGCTAGGAGAGAATATACTAGTCCAGGCTATTACAAAGTAATTTTTAGTTCATGGTTTATTGTATGTAGGTTCTGTTAGCATTCCTTCCTTCTGCTTTACTGTCATACACATTTTGATCCTAACCTTGCATAGGAAACATTGGATCTAAAAGCATGCATTAAAAAAAAAGAAAATAAATCAATGCTTAGGTCTGTTGAGCAAGAGAGCTGCAACTTAGTGCATTAAGAACATTATTAATATCTATTATTAATATTTAGGAAATTGTTTGTAACAAACACTCTGGGAAACAGTTGGACTGTTCTCTGAGACTGGATAGAGAAGAGTCAACAGTTGGAGTCCTTATGTGCTTGTGCATGACACAAGAAAGGAAGGCAAAGTGCTAAGATGACAGAATGGGAAAAGGATTTAGGCGTGGTGTGGGGGAACAGTAGTTCCCGTGTCTGTGCTTAGTATCTAATCATGGGTCACGATCTTATACACATAAACATTATTTTAGCTTTAATGAATCAGTACTGATGTATGTCACTTGTAAAATTATTTTTGGGTTTTGTACATTTTTAGAGATGCCCTTATCAAGATGAAGGATGTTTATGAAAAAAATCCTCAGATGGGTGATCCAGGCAGTTTGCAACCAAAATTAACTGAGACTATGAGCAACATGGACCGTCTTCGGATGGAAATACACAAGAACGAGGTTAGACTCTAAAACAATTCCTTGTAAAATGTACATGAGTGATAAAAATTGTAATTTGCCGTATGAGTTATAAATACGACACCTGGAAAAGACTACTTGATTTAAGAAAGCACTCCTCGTAGTTTTTTGCGGGTGCCATATTTTCAAGTACATTCATCTAGCTAGACTAAGGATGTACGTTATTTAAGAAGTAAACTGTTTAGAAGAATTTCTTGTTAATCACTTACTTACTCTGAAATTCATACGTGATTAGATTATTTTTTTCCCTAAGACTGGTATGGAGTATAGCCAAAGCATTAGGTTCATGCTTCACATGAAGTAATTAGGAGACTTCATGTGTGAATGCAGTGTCTGTGTGGCTGTGTACTGACAAGTAAAGTGTATGCAGTTAAGTGCATTTGTTCAGTGGTACTTGCTGGTTTAGAATCAAGTTTTCTTTGACACCAGTTTTTGTCTTTTTTCTCCCCAAGGCCTGGCTCTCTGAAGTTGAAGGTAAAGTAGCAGCCAGAAGCGACAGGCGGCACAGCAGCGATATCAACCACCTTGTAACACAAGGCAGAGAGAGGTCACTATTCTATCTCTACTGCTTCTATATCTTATGCTAGAATCAGGGCATCTATTGTTAATTATCCTCTGAAAGTTTATGTCCTTCTCAAGAAAGATCTTACTGGCTCTGAATTCTAGAGGTCACTTCATGTCATTATGGTAACATAAAAAAAGTGAGTCTAATTGAAACACCCACTCATTATATAGCAGCACCTTTTAAAGCTATCTCACTCCATTGCCTAAGACACCTGTTTTTCATGTTCTGTAGAGACAGGTATGTCAAATCTATGTTTATGTAGCAGAATTCAGTCCAAGCCTTTGTTAGATCAGTATTTTCAGAAAATCACGTCCAGCAGTAAACATAAAAACTGCTAACAGGCATTCCCAGAGTGATCCACAGTCTGCACTTTCTGTGGTGCATATACGTTCTGAGGTTTAGAGCTAAGAACTCTTCAGAGTCCTCACACTCCAATCATTGCATTATAGCCCTGAAGGGAGTTACACGGATGATGCAAATCAGGAGGTTCGAGGCCCACCACAGCAACATGCACATCCAAATGAGTTTGATGATGAGTTTGAAGATGATGATCCATTACCAGCTATCGGACATTGCAAGGCAATATACCCATTTGATGGTAAGGTTGACAACATACACTATGATTCCTTGACTATAATGCATGGATAATTTGTTATAGAGAAGATAGGTAAAATTATTTAAAGTAAATTACCTGTATGAGCCACTAGTTGCTTATAAGATCAGTGGAAATATTTTATAAATCACTTTAATTCATGAGCAGTACTTTTGTGCTCTTTTAAGATAAATAATAGCACAGCTATTGGCAAATATTCAGCTTTACAAGTTGGACTAGGCTTTTGTCTGTAAGCCTGTTGGACCATATGTTCTCTTACACAGATTTTTGGTTCTTCCTGTTTATGTATAATCTGGAAACTGTGCCCTGGGAAAAAGATGACTTAAAATTCTGTCTGAATACTGGGACTTCTTTGCCTCTTGTTTTTCCCAGGTCATAATGAAGGCACTCTAGCAATGAAAGAAGGGGAAATTTTGTACATTATTGAGGAGGACAAAGGAGATGGGTGGACAAGAGCTCGAAGACATAATGGAGAGGAAGGCTATGTGCCAACATCATATATAGATGTAACGCTAGAGAAAAACAGCAAAGGTGCAGTAACCTATATCTAACAGTAAAGTGGCAGCTTTCAGTTGTGCATTCCCCAGGGAAAATAGTGGAAAAATAGTAAGTTACACAGGTTCATAGAAAGCATTAGAATATCAGAAGTCAGCAATGGTCTGTTGTTTGCAATGTGAGTTTGCTATAGTTTTTTTCAGAGATGACCACATTAAATTATGCATCTTACACTGGTCTGTAATTTTGACCAATGTCTTCTGCTTTGTTTAACTGATCTAGTGTTCCTGCTTTACCAAGCATTAAATCCGGTTCAACTATTAAACTGAAAAAGACCAGGATTTCTGCTTGTTCTATAGAATGCTTTGTTTTTATAGAGAACTAAGAAATTACTTCGTTTTAAAGATCTCTTAAGATTTTACTGTTCCCACTTTTGACTTAAACTATATGCTTAAAATAGAGGGTTTTTTCCTCTAATAACTAACTGAACTCAGTTACTGAAAATTATTAATTTCCTTCCTTAGCAAATACTTGGCAGCTTTCACTTCTTAAACAGGAAAATGTTTTCTGATTCAGAAAGCTCAACAAAAATACTCAGGAAAAAACATTACGATTAAGAAGGACAGAAAGTCCACTGACCTGCCTCTCTCCTTCCTTTTCAGTACTTGTAATGTAGAATGTTGTATATTGGACAAAATTTCATTGTTTTAACTCTAGATACCTTGAAAAAACAACAAAAAAAAAAGAGACCACATGTAATGCTTGATGTCTTACTGAAACCTCTCTCTGCTCCTGAAAAGGGAATAATACTATATTCTTAATCTGTGTGCCTGTAAGCTAAGTCTTTGAATTGTATCATGTTTAGTTTGAAATCAAGGTCTTAAATGTGCAGTAATTCTCCCTCACTGTTAAATCACTGAGGACTGGAAACTGCATTGCACTACTTGATTACTAGAAGAAAAACAAAAAAGCCAATCTAAAAGATGTAGCTCGTATTTCTAATGAGAGTTTGTGGAATTAAGTACAAGGCTAACGTATAGCCACTGAGAATGGCCTGTTAGAACTGAGCACGCTTCTCTGTCTTCTAAAGGCCTTCAGTAACTTTGTTCTTTTCTTTTTCCTCTTGGACTGCAGGTTCCTGAAGCGGGTTTCTGAGAAAATGGGCGAGATCTTGAAGGAGGTTACATGCAGCTGCTGGGGGGGTGGGGGGTGGGGGTGCTAGACTGGGAGGCCCAAGGGGAAAAGCTAGTTGCATGAATGCATGCAGACATACATTTAGTCACTAACATCTTAGCATCTCCATACATAGGTAAGGATGTGTTACAAATTCTTAAATTTGTGCAGGAAAACAGAGTTCCATTACCAGAGTAAAAAAGGCTACTGCTCCTAAAATTGCTTTATTTTCGTTGTCCCAGATGCACAAACTATATTTTAGCTTGTGCTGTGTTTTGGTTATCTCAATTACGCTCTTTTCCAACTCCTTTTAATTGGCAGTCATTTAGAGCCATGTCAGTTACCAGTCTGCCTGTGCCACCTCCATGCTCGCCGTTAACCTCCTCCTGCATGCCTAGGACAGTCAGGCATGTCTGCATAACACTTTGCCATCATTACTTGTCTTATTTTGTAACAACTCATTTTGTTTAAATATCCTCAGCACTAGAATTTCATCCCAGTATCCATGTATGCTGCTATAACTATACCACTGCAACCATCATTACATTCCAGTTTTTGGCATAACTGATAAGAGACCATGATGTATTTGTGTTGATTTGGGGAACTAACACATCTCAGCTCTAGCCTACGATGCAACCAATGAAAGTCCTAGAACTGTGGTCCATCTTCAGCACGTCAGTAACCTGTTGTGAGCACTGAAAACCTGGAACACCTCCGGAGAGAATTCACCACTGCAAGCTAATGACTGTTTTCAGAAGTCAACCACTTGCCATTCAAATGCTGCCTTAAACTAGAGTGCCTAAATCTGTTGTTTGCCAACACTACCACTTACAGTATCCCACAAAGGGCTTTGTGTCTCAGCTCTTTTCACAGTGCTGCAGCTGCTGAGGTAGCCACGGTAGGTGTTTTCTAGAGCTCTACTTTACTGGATACATGGTACATCATGAATTTTATACATTGAAACGTGTATCTCTTCATTTGACTTTAATATTTTTTGAAAATATTTTTATGGAAACTGGCTTTTAGTTTTTCACTATGAAGCTCCAATTTTAATTACGGCAGTGCTAGTCCATTTCCAGGTGATGCTTCATTGTATGGACCAGTTGAAATTTGAGTGATACTTCGTAATGATCTATGTGCACTTTTACTTGTAAACAATTGAAATTTGGATATGTTTATACGTGTAAATATAGTTGTCTGCAGTGCCCCTCTTGCTTATGTTGTCTTGCCTCCCATTTGTAGCTCTATTAATAAATGCATCATATCTGATTTATTAGAGTGATAAGAATTAGACTAGAGATGTTGGGGGGAGGGATACTTGTATCAAAGCAAGCTTGTCAACCCAGCCACCTGCTGTTTGGTGAAATGAAATAATATTCAAAACATCCTGTTTTTCTGGGGTCTGAAGCAATATTTGGATGCAGCAGTGCTGGATTCTTTTTAATTTCAGTGTTATTAGGAACTGTACTACCAGTAAAACTGAATTTGAGTGACGTGTAGAGGTTTATTCCTTTTGTTATGTATACCACTATTACACAGCTTGACCTTGTGTATTATGGGGGCTATTAAACTCTAAAGTTTAGATTTTTTGAGCTTGTATACAGGGTTATTTATATAATAATGTGACATTACTCAATACTGACAAAACTACTTAGGTAGTTTTTGGGGTTTGGGGGGTTTGTTGGTTTGGGGGTTTGGGATTGGTTTGTTTTGTTTGGTTGGTTATGATTTTGTTTGTTTTTAAATCATGTGATCTGTGTATTTTCCGCTAAAGGGCCTGTGGTTTGCCTGGCTAACAACCAGCCTTGCAGGTCAGTAATAACACTTCCTGGTAAAGGACTAAATGTTCTTTTCACGCTACTGTTTGTTTTTCTAAAACCAGGATTTGCTTCCTTTGGAGGCAGGTTGCTTTCATGAGGGATAGTGCAACTTGTATGAGGGTTATTAAACATAGGAAAAAAGACATTTGTACTTGCACAGCTAGTTATAAATCACTTACTCTAAAATTCTGAACGTGAGTTGTCTTAAAGAATCTTACATTTTCCAGTAATTTTTAATCCTTTTTTTTTGTGCACATGTTGATTTCCTAAATGTTAAATGCTTTGTTTAAAAATAGTGTTCTCTGTTGAGAATATTTTCATGGAATAAAAAAAATCTTTTCATGGTCTAAGTAATTGGCTTCCCCATTTGTATTCTGTTAAGATTGACAAGGAGACTTTCAGTATGAGGTCTGTAACCTCTTGTTATGGTGGTAGAACCTCTGCTGTAATTGTAGATGGGAGGAACAGGTAATACCACTTTAGTGTTGGTTTTGTCATTAGGCTACTCAGATACTTTCAAACGCTGTAAGTTAACATCTCACTCCAGAAATAGGCTTACTGACAACAAGCACATGTAGCTCTAACTTAAATGCTCTTGCCTAAATGTTTATACAACTTCTGAAGATAATGCTTACACACCAATTCTGTATGTGACAAAGTGGAATTTGCTGCTAAAGCAATCTTTATATAAACACCATGCATGCTGATTTCCTGTGAAAAGTGCTAACAGCTTATGCTTTGCCTTCATCCAAAGGAAAAAAAAAAAAAAACAACACTACTTACCAAACTGATTCACCTCAGTAAATGAAGCAAGTTTAATATATACATACACCCACATTTACTCATAGCTGAAAGCATTTTAATTATCTGGATTGTTTGGTCTTCCCATTTCATCATTCATTCCTGGCAGCGTAGCTATTGTGCAGGCTCCAGCAAAAGCATTACAGATGCTGTCTTAAAAAAACCACAAGTTTTCCCGACACATACACAACTAATTTTTCTACTTTCATAGTGCAGTGATATTTGAGCCTTCTGTTGTGGTCACAGGTAAAGGATCATTTCTGCAGCATTTCTGTGATCTGCAAATATGCAAATTATTTTGCATAAAGATACACTTTAATTCACAATTCTATGCGCAGTGTTTTATATTCATTAAAGGAATATTATACAACAAGTTTTCTGCAATGTCACATACTTAATCTATCATTTTATTTACACTATTATTTGCTTCATTTTAGTATTAAGATGCCAATGCCCTTACTCCTAGGCATTATCAAAACATGGCAGCTCTGGGGAAATACAGAAAACTGTAAGACTATCTTACAGGGGTAACCTAACTGTTTAAAGAGCTCATTAAATGACTTGGTGACACAGTAAATAAATAATTTGTTTAGAAATCAGTAGTTTTAAAACAAGTGTGCATTGTGCAGTTAAAAGTTCTAAACATCTTGTGAAATGCAAGAAGTTCGTGCACTATCAAATTGCCAAAAGAAAGCTAAGGTTATTTCAAGTATATATTTTAAATAGTGTTTACAGACTCTTATATACTTAATTGTTCCACCTGCTTCACTGGAGAAGGTTCCAGTTTTCGGGAAAGTGCAGTTAAAATCTGGCTGAATTTCTCGTATCTTTCATTTTGATTAACTTGTGCTCCTTTGCTGCCCCAGAGCAATCTCATTTGAAATTCTGTCTTGAAGATTTCACTCATCTCTTCATCTGGCTGGAAACCTAGCAAGTAAAAAGAATCCCACGATATCAGCATCAGGAAAGTTTTTTACTCAGAAGAAATGGCTTTTAAACTGTATATTCCCTCCAAATAAGCTTTAGTGTGCTGGGTTCCTTCTGCACAATGATTTTAACAAGCTAGTAAAAAAGTGACAATCCTTTCCATCTGTGACATTCTAGTAGCACCACACAAATGGCTCTAGGGACAGGAGGAGAGGCTACCTGTTGCTCAATTCTAATGGTCTAGAGTTGTCATTATAGCCTGACCTTAAATATAATTACTGATCTATACATGCTGCCTGCAGAAATACCTAGATTTCTCTCCCCTGCTTTAACTTGTTCACTGCAAATTTAAAATACAAAGTCACATTATTAACATGTTGCTGCTTTCTGGCTGCAAGCAGCCAAGATCTTGGTGTTGCATCTTGCACTGCTGTAAAGAATCCTATTGTGATGGGTGGTGTTTTATTCACAAAAATCAGAGTAGGAATTTTAAATTGTATAGAAGAGAGTTAATTAGTCTCAGTCTTTACTGTACTGCTATTCAGGTGCTAGAAGGGTCACCATATTAAGTCATGAGAACTTTGACTATGTTTAGCAAAAATGTATGCTCTGTTGCTTATTGAAGAACTATAGTGCTGAATAATTTACTGTCCACTTTTACACAATACTAATATTGTCCTCAGACTGAGTTTCCTGCAGGACATTTGCTAATATCTCAGCTTCCATGAAAGAGGAGAAGAATTTCTTGCACTGACTTATAGTGGCACTTATGCGGAGACCTTATTCTTTAGACATAACCCACACATTCAGTTTCTCCTACTAGTGCTCCGTACCTTCCAGCATCCGTTCAGCAGTCAAGCTGTACATTTCTGCATTCTGTGCTATCTGACGAGCTGTGGCCAAGTGCTTGAGCATTATTTCGCAGCTTTGGTCATTGCTTTCCCACAGGTCCACACCTTCAAAAATGACGGCATGTCGCTCCATCAGGGTAACAAGAGGCATCAGCAGTGGAACAGTTACGTTGTGTGGAGCACTAATGGCCTCTGGGAGCAAGCATAACAAATCACATCATCAGACATTATAAAACCTGCTAATTGAAGAAGGTATTGTACTGCAGTATTCTTTTCAAAGTTGGAAACTGCTGTTTGTCTTCCATCTTCCAAATTAGCACCTTACCTCAGATATACCTGTCCTACCAGTTTCCAGTGAACTGGTTGGGGGAGAAGGCCAAATTAGTGTTGAAAAACTCTATTTGGTACAGGAGAAGGCTCTGCTGAATCACTAGGCAATGGCACAGAGATTTTAAACACATTTAAAATCTGGGTCATTCCAATAAATTCTATGAGACTAAAAAATTTCCCTTCTCTTAGAGAAATGTTATCTCCACCTTGCACCCCTTTGGAAACTAGAGCTGCAAAGAATCTGAATGCAGGAGCACCTGATGTGATCAGAGGAATTACCTGACTAGCCCCTTCTTTATATTGTAGTTGAGGATTCACCCTCTGATCCAATATGCAAAGCAAATAAAAAGCAAAATCTGCCAGAAGTAACGCTCCTCTGAGGAAGGAGGAGATTATTTTTCCTGTCTTTGAGGCATGATGCTGCAGTGTTTGGAGTCTGGATTTGCGCAGAATGTTGCATTCTGCACGGGTACATGCACGCAAGCACATACTGATGTTTGGCTGGCAGACCATTTCCTTCTATTTCATTGTCTTATACTGCATTATACAGGTTCATGTAGTTGTTTTAACATATGGTGCACAGCTATCAAAACAGTAGCTGCCTCATCTCCCTACACAGGAAGTCAGTAGTGGGAAAGTTAAAAAGCTCAATAGAAACCAGTGTCACTCATACTCACTATTCCACTCATCTTGTCCTTCATGCAAAGCTTTGCTAAACGGCTTCAGCTGTTTTTCATACATAATGGCAGTCTGGGTGTAACGATGTCTTAGAGAGGTCCAGGTTTGTTCTAACCTCGTGACCTGTTCATGCAAAATGGAGAATACCCATTATTGACTCCATAGCAATTGCCAGGAAAAGTGCACTGCTAGTGATGAAGTTTTTGTTCTGATGATCTCTCTAGTCTTGAAGAACTTTTATAAATGAAATTAAATAAACCATCAAACAACTCCATGTTTTGGAACATCAAGACAAACAGATTTTTACCTGTGGCATTTCCAGTGCTTTCATAATGGCAGAAAATGCATACAAATCCCCCAGTGAGTCCTTCAGCTCCACTGCGACTTGGATGATCCTGTTTAATGTTGCTGCTCTGTCTTCTAGATTTCCTGTGCAACCCAAGATATCCACAGCTATTCCTATTGCCATGGTATTGTGCCTGTAAATGAAACAATTTCTACTAGTAGTTAGAAGATGTTAAATTTAACAATACATTATGCTGTACATGTGTTCAGAGAAGATAAATTCAAAGATATATTTCAATATCTTGATGTGCCTAGCAAACTTACTCTTTCCAACATCTTTGTATCAAGACCAGTAATGCTGTTATATGGAATATATATACACATTGCTTTGAATTTTTGTTTTATTAAATGTAATAAATTTTCCTAAGATATTACTACTATACAAAATTCTGCTCAAGCAATGACTTTTTGGGAAAATTGCCCCAATTCCCTTTGTCTTCCACACTCAAATCCTGGGACCCTCACCCTAAATCTCAGCAACCAAACTACTGAATGCTGAATCAGAAGCAAAAAAAGCTAGATCAGGGATAGAAGACCCTTAATTGTTCCCCCTTAACTTTGGCAGAGGTTTTACAGAAAGCTTTGCTGATCATTTTTTACTTTACTAAGTACTTTCGTAAGTTGCAGAAGGCAAGTGTTGTGTCTCTTCCACAACACTGATATGCTCAGCTAGATTATAGGTTGCCTGAAGTGTAGTTTACCTGAGCTCTTTTAAGAGAGCTGAGGGTGTTCAGCGCTCTAAGGACCCTGCTTTCAATACAATTCCCCTTTCCCTGTAGTACATGCATGGAGTTGCCCCATGACCTTAACGAATTTTTCCTGCCCAAAAAGAAGTTATATGCTATCTCACTAAATTATCTTCTGCAGTCATGAATTCAGAAAACATAGAGGAGAGCATTCTTTGAGGAAATACGAAGTACAATGTAGCAATGCTCTGATCTTCTGGCCATCTGCCCTCAAAATGAGTAACAGAAACATTTACCTTTCAATTAAGTCAAGGCGCAGCTGGTGTCCGTAAGGCAAGGTAATCAGTTCAAGACCAGAGTTCACTCCCATAATTCTCCTCATCTCTTCAGAAACTTCTAGTATCCTCGCCACCTGTCAAGTGCAAAAATTCGTGCATGAGTTTTGAAACTAACTTCAAAAAAAAAAATCCCTAGGCACGTAGAAATCCTCCAGGTTAGTGCAGACGATATAGAACTAAGTGCACAACATGCAACATTAGAATACCGTCATCTAAGAAAAACTTAACTTCTACGCATTCAGTGCCTTACACAGAAAGACCAATAAAATATTTTTTTTGCATCATTCAGCCATCAGAAAACATATAAAAGGTGTGACTAAAATACTTTATCAAACTTCCATCCTCCACTTCCAGAAGGAGGTTCATATGCAAGCTCTGGGAAACATGATACTTTCTTTGCCTGATCCTTGTCAAGGTGGCACTGCTTTTCAGCCCTACATACACATTTGCTTCACCATCTTAATTTCTAAAAAAGCCGACCACTCAGAATGTTTTTGGATTACACCACAGGGTCATCATAAGGATCAATTAGTAAAAGGACTTTAGGGAGGACACTGAATGTTGTCTAGTGAAGTCAGTATGTGAAAGCTGACACCCTCACCAATTTGTCTTTGCCTTTTAAACATACAGTATTAGCTATTGGTTATATCAATAACAATAGTATATGCTAATTACAAGCAAACCCACATTAATATGATAATGTGAGATTATCTGCTAGTTTAAGACCTGTACGCTGACACATTTACAAACCAATCTGTCTGCTGTTTTCTGATGCACCCATCAGCAGGCTTTCTTGGTTGTGAAAAGATGAAAGCAGTATCTGGGCCACACAACAAGCCTCACTGGTATAAAATCTAGCACTGTAGAGAAACCTGTTTCACTTCTGGAGACTCAGGAGTGATATGAAACTCTGGAGACACACTGATTGCTACTCTGTCGACACAAAAAGCCCTCTCAGGCGTGCAAGTGGCAGATATTCGCTCCATCACTTACCATATGGGTGCTTCTTTCATTATTAGAAATGTCATTATTTAAAAGGAAAACTGAGCTACTGATGCCACATGAGAAGACCTACAAACTTCAGCCTTATCACCAATTTCAGTACAAAGTACTTATTCTGGTCTAGTTCACATGCCAATCTCATTGTATCACGCAGTTCTTACCAGTGCACTAGCGTGTAGCGAGTTACCAATGAACAACAGTCATTGGCTCTCAGCACTGTGAGATGAAGCTAAAAATAGACTTCTCGACACATCCCAGCTAGTTACTGTTCCTGCTCCAAAATCCAAAAAATCTGTTTCTGTAAAACATTCCAGTGACTCTTAACTGTACAGGCTCCCACACTTCCAGCAGGCCAGGTTCCTTGGCCCCATTCCAAAGTTTGTAGGATTTAAAATAAGGAAACTAATAATGAGCTAATTGAATATAATACATATATAAATAAACCCCCCCTTACTACTTCTCTAAGGTATGCATATCCTATGCCTCCAAGCAACATACTCTTTTAACAATATATTAAAAGACATTCTAGTTATTGTTACTGGGTTGATGGAGGAAAAGGTGAATTTTGAAACTAAAATGTTAGAGAATGCTCTTTCTACTCTTGGAACCATGGTAAAGAAGCCACAATCCATCACTTCTGAAAAGACAAAGCAGTTGTAGAACCGAGTTTTTCTGAGTCACCATGTCTGCATGAAGCCTCACTTAGCAGCAGCCAACACTGCTACTGAGTAGGGAAGCTGTGTTTGCTGTTGGCTGGAATCCAGCAGCTGGCAGGCACTCATGCACACTCATCCCACTGCTGCTCCAGTGACCTGCCCCCTTCCCAGACCTACGGTGTGAATCAGTGCAGCAGCACTAGCTGAGTGCTACTGACATGTGTCTTCTGGAGCATCACCTTTCCCTCTTCCCCTGTTGTCTGCAATGGAGTTGCCCACTGAGTAGCCATGTGTGCTGCTTCTCATGCTGCTCTTAAAAAAACAACCAACTGAAATCCAACAAAGCCCATGACACATGGTTCCTTAGCTGCTCGGTGGCAGGTACAGCACTCAGTTGTCTCAGCAAAGTGGTGTAGATTCAACTGCAGTTGCATTTCTTTTATTACACAAATTCATCATCTCATAAGATAACTTCTATGTTTCCGTATTTCTGATCCGATAGCTGATCTCCAAGCCCTGTCAGCTGAACAAAGTCTACATTGTGAAAAATAGTTCTTTGTGGTTTTATATCTTTCTAAACAATTCCACTAGCAATGCACTTCTCTCATAGGAGAGAAATGCAGAAGTCCTGATAGCTATTTTTCCCACACCACCTATCCAGCTATTAAGACAGAGACTCAGACAAAGATTAGAAGAGCAGCTAGTTTTAGAAGTTTAAATATATTTAGTTCAGTTGAACATCTTATATTATGTCCAGCAGTATGGCAACCATGTAATGTTTGTCTCCTGTTTGCCCTTGCAAGCTAACTAGCTATTGCCTGTCACGAGTAGTTCTTTACAGAGCATAGACAGCTCTTCCTCCAGTATAGAAGAAAGGCTGAATCACAGATATAGAACAACTGATACAAGATTAGAGAGATGGATGGAACACTGAGAATTTGACTCTGAGGTCAAGGATGGTGTGAGATCTTTAATCCAAAGGGTTTGTTAACATTCTTGTTCTTTAAAAAAAACAAAAAAACAAAAAAAACCAAACAACCAAAACAAAACACAACACCACCCTAAAAATTCCTGCAAACAAGTCAATACATTTATTACATTAGCTGCAAATCTACCCATTAATCTTTTCAAATCAGAAAAAGTCTAAACTTGCACAATATAAAATAGAATGCAAGAATTTTTTTTTTTACCTTGCAGTCCATTCTAAGAATATGCTGTGCAATTATCTTTGGATTGTTGCTGGTGAAAAGCTCCTTAACTCTTCTTAACAGTGATGTTTCCAATGGCTTGTTTTCAGGAGGAAGTAGTTTGGATTCAAAATCATTTGGTTTAAAACTAGACACAGTCTCAAAAAGAGGTGCATAAAAGATGCTGTCTTCTTCAGTCATCTCAGCTGAAGCTTCTGCAGAGTTCATTGTAGTGTCATCTTCCAGGATCAAATAGTTTGTTTCAGAGTTCCTGAATGAGTGTGTTCCCCTCTCCTTCCGTGTCAGATGTTCCACATAGCTGTTTAAATGTTTTTTTGTTGCTGCAGGATCCCTGGCAGGATTTAGTTCACAATAGTGTCCTTCTGAACTGTGGGAAGCTAAAGGAGAATCTGGGGACTTCATCTGGGATGCTTTGCTGGGTTTAGGTGGAGGCTTCAGGCAGAGCTGACTGTCTGATCCTCTAAGAGCTTCCCCTACTTGTGACTCGGATGTGACTTTCTGAACAACTGTGGGTCTTAGAGAAGGTTCACTGCCTGTTCTAAATGCAGGAGAGCTTGGACAGGAGTCTGCATCTGCCTCAGGTAATTGAGATGAATGTCTTGAACCTGCAGGGGAAAATGGTATTTTAGAAGGCCAAAACATATACAATTCCTGATGCCTGTCCCAGGGTTTGACTCTTAATGCCATTTTCTGAGAAAAATATTGTCAGATCATGTCCAGTATTTGCTGACAAAAATGTATATGAAATTATATTTTGAGGAATGAGCTAACCAGCAAATTCCATTCACTTGCTGATCCTCTCAAAATCCCAAATACACAGAACAGCTGCACCATAATATTATTCTGTGGTAATGCTGACAATAATTCCAGTCCCTGCTGCATACATAGGCTATACTGTCAGAGCTGGATAGTCTCCATGGCTTGGAATAGGAGGTTTCTTTGTAACCTGATCTAGGCTATAAAAACAGAAACTTCCAGCCACACCACATAGATGAGTCATTTCTGAGAATGACAAGTTTGAGATGAAAGAAAAGCTTCCCAAAGTCAAGCTTGAACCTGCAATAAGGTATGGAAGGAATGAATCTCAAGGATGCTAATCTTTTTGCTAAACAGTAGCTGATTTGAAGAGCTGGAGAAACACATGTATGTCTGTGCCTCATCCTGTACTCAATGCATATGCAAACCTTGGCATTCAACCTAGGAATGAACCCTCTATCAGACATTCTCATTCTGCAGTTCTCAAGTGCATTTGCTGGTATCTACAGCACGTGGCCAGTTGCATTATGTGGGCTTTACTGCTTGTTTCCAGCTGGCTCTCAATTTATGCAGACAACAAAATCTGCAAATCACAGCCTGTGACCACTCATAAGCAGTATGATACCAGAACCTGCTTGGAGGACCCCATGACAAAGTGCACAGCAGTACTCTTCAGGTTAACTATTATAGTATTAAAAGAAAAGTTTTTGCAGCCAGGGATTGGAATAAGATGATCAGTTCAACTACTGGTGAACAGAAACTTGTTTTATGAATGTCTGTCCATTCCACTGTTAACAGGACCACACCCTATCAAAATACAGTCTCACTATACAAATACTTAATATTAACTTTGTCTCGAGAAGCCTTTCCACAATAGGCACTATGAATTTTAACAGCTGCCATATTCAAAATGACTAGCAGCCTTGGAAGTCAAACACTAGAATTTGCCCACATAGGAATAGATGCATCACTGCAAGCTTCCTTACGCAGTATGTTAGTATGGAAACAATTGCTCTGAAGAATCTCAGAAAGAAAAAGCCATGATCAATAACTGATCAAGTGTTGGCACATCTTGTATGACTGGAGGAAGACAATGAAAGTGGCTGTGGAACCAGAGAGCAGCAAAAGGAATGAAAAGCAAAAAAACCCAAACCTGTTCCAATGACTTAAAGAGCAAGCGATATGCTAACACAGCTTACACTGGCTATTTAAAATAACTGTATATACAGTACTCAGAACACTGAACAGTCTCACTTTGGTCTGAAGTGTAACAGACCACCGGGGCACACACAGATTCTAAGCGTGAAACATTTAATTACAAAACTTACCTCTTAGCAGATAGCTCTCTGACTGGTGAGCCTTTAAAGGGAATCTTTTCTCTAGAACATGATCCAAACTAGCTGGCTGGCTACCACTTTTTTCTTTGTTTCTAGGGCAAACAAAAATGCAAACAAAAACATATCAATACATCCAACACTCTTAACATACGTACCTAATTGCCAGGATATATCATAACCTGTGCAAGGATCATTAGTTTGCACTTGGGCAGCTCATAAGAATAAAAGCTAGTTCATGCTGTTGTGGTAGCAATGAAATGGGTTATAATACGTGAATCCTGCAGGATTCACGAGGATGTTTCTTTGAATGTTGAGACTTTTTAATGGAACATTTGATTTGGACACTGAAATTAAGATCCTTTATCCTACACTTGGTATTTTTATTGCAGAAGTCAAATATGGAAAGAAAGACTTTTCTGGAGCAGCAGCAAGATTTTATTTTAATCCTTTGTTTTATATTAGTCAAGATTTGCCAAGTCACTGAAGAACAAGTTGTATGGCTGTTGTGCTTCCAGAGTCTACATTTGCTCTTGCTCTGTGGACTTGCTGATTTTTAGCAAAGGATTTTTTAGGCAATCACTCATACCTAGTCTTCCATCTAAAATCAAAGTGAAAATTCACATCACCTACAATGGGAGTTGATAGAGTTACCTCATTTCCTTCCATAAGGACAGCAAATTTAAAGTACCTCAAAAGATTTCCTCTGGGTATGCTCTGCTCCGGGGATTGCATGCTGGATATACCAAGACTCAGCCTTTTTGCAGTTTCTGTTCTTCCTTCAGGGACACTTGGCTCTTTCTGTCGAACTGGAGTTACACCATACTTTTCTTCTAGACACCTGAGAGGGACAGTCCTGTTGACGGGCTGAAAAATAATTGCTCCACTCTGCTTTGATATTGGTGTGCGATTCCCAACGTAGTACCTAACTAAGCCAGGGATATTGTCAAAACTCTCAAGTTCAAACTGATACTGAACACGGCAGTAGGCTTCATTGAGTCTTAGAACTGTTCTGTTGATTTTAAAATGCTGAGAGGTATTTTTCCACTGACAGGTAAGAACGAAGTTCCCAGGGCTGGAGAGAGAATCCCTAATCAGAAAATCTCCATCTCTCTGAACTAGGCCTTCTGCCACCTTGGAGGAAAAAGAATTATACAAAAAAATACTTTCAGAATCAGAAAACAAGTAGTCAAACAACACATTGTGCCAAAATATTCTTAAACATAGGACTTAATTTGGCTGCTCTGGAGGACTAAGCCATAAATACAAAAGCAAAGCATGTGGTAGAAGAATGATGCCTTCAATTCTGAAATTAAGAGCTCATCCCACAGCTGAAATCTGGAGGGGCTTCTTGGAAAATGTCCAGCAGCCAGAATATGACCCATTTTTGCATATATATTTCTTATAGCTTGCTAATAGAAAATAAGGCATGAAGGGGAAACAATGACTCAGGATTTTAGAGGTTAAAGCATCTGAAGAGACAGTCACACTGAAGCTTAGAAGCCATTACTACAGGACCCCAGACATCGTCCTTTCATTATTACCTCAAGTGACAGAAGCTTTCATTTTTCATTCTTTGTGAATACTGCATAGTACTAGGAAGAGTCAGAGAAATCCTGTTTTCTGTTTTGAGTTAGTCTTTTCATGGGATAAACTACATATTTAACAGTTAAACTTAAGCGCAGTGTACGTGGCAGCTGTGCCTGTTCTCCTTGTTTAGAGGAAGGGCAGCTGGCAGCCCTGGTGAAAGCCGGGTATGCACAGAAGGGAGGCCCGCAGGGGGAGCTCCAGGTGCTCTGGGAAGCTAAGCTCCAATCCAACGACAACTTTAACATATTTGTAACTACATTTGTAAGGCTCAAAATTAAGTTATTGCATAGATTTTGTTGTGGGAGTTTTCCCCTCCCCCAAATTCCAAGTGCAAGAAAGAAAATAAACAAGAGTATTTTAACTTTGGTTAACAATACTGAACGAAATTAATATCAGTGTGTCTGAACAGTACGTGGGGATGGTATTCTCATATAAAACTTAAATTCCATTTCCACCTTTATTCAGTGCACACAAATCCTGAAATATCTATATTTTCCACCAATATCTGCCCTGGATCGTTCCTCAGCCTCATTTTATGCCCAGCTGTGATAAATACCATAGCTTTCACACGAATAAGCATTATGTTTCTACTAAATTAATGCAGATATTAGAGATGCATATAGTACTTTAGTGAAATTCTGCTTGTCTATAAAAGCTCAAAGCACGTTTAGCAATGCAAAGACCACATACCTGCCGAGGAATACGTCCATGGTACCAGGCATGGCTACGCAAGTCTTCACTACTTAGCTGCAGTTCTTCCTCTAACTCCTTCTTCAGTTTTTCTGGGCTATTGTCCATAACTTGCCTCTCCCTAGAAAACTGCAATAAAAGATTAAAAGCTTCAACTATGCCAAGTTTAGTGGTTAACATTTTACCTGGGTTATAACTTCCATCACATGATCTGCATTAGTCACTGGAATGCAGGTGCTGCTTTTTAGCAGGCTGGCTTGGCTTCGCTCTCTAGATTGTATTTGCAAAATCCAGCATTCAGTGAGATAACATGTGATTGTTACACACTGCACAGAACAGAGCAAAGTATTCTGTCTGTACACCAAGCTAATAATGACACACCTACAAAGTCACTTCTCTTACTTCCTCATCCCATTATGAATTCTGACTATACCCAAATGCCCTGCTCCAATATTCTTCCTCCTGTTTAAACTTCTATTTTAAATTCAGATTCTCTCCCTCCACCCCTTGAACTCATCCAATTATGAACATTCCAAATGCATCAAGACAGGCTAACTTGGACATACATAGTTGTTCAATATTTCTATTGCACAAAAAAACAGTTTGTCAAAGTCAATTTTCAACCTTAAAGAGTTTACTTCTAATGGTCATTGAATCTGTATGCCCAAGATGTTCCCTTCGCAAGGGGAAAAAGCTCTTGTTGCTCCTTAGCACTAAAAACCCATGAGATCTGCTTGGAGATATCTCCATTGCCACTATACAACTGTAGTATTTTCTGGAAAATTTCCATCTGCATCTCTTTTTGGAGTACAACTTCCATGCTGGACCACTCTGGCTCATTAGTCCTACTTGTAGATGCAGTGTTGCTAACAAAGTAAGGCGCAGTATCTTCTCTAGAGAGTTGTCATGCACTCTTTCATAAGCACTCAGTGAAAGGAAGTTCTTTGGATTTCCTTACATTCTCCAAGGGCTGGGGACTCCAGCTTTCTTTTGCTTTAAAGTTTCAAAAGCCTAAGATATCCAGAAGAAACAGGTTCATTGCAGAGAACATGTTCTACATTGATCAAAGAATCAGAGTACATTTTAAGAAAGAAAGAGGGAGAGAGAGGGGGGCCTCCAGCTGGAGAGCAAATTCTAAACTGCAACATTTTGCCACAGTGCATTACGGATTTTTTTTCTCAGATCTGGATATAAGCCAAAGCTCACAGGTTCCCTTCACTGGCACAATGATGTAAATATGCAACACATGCATTATTTACAAAAGAACCGGGAATGCTTGCCCACCAATCCTATTCTTTCCATGAACACTGCTCTCTATAGCATTTTCTCCTTCACATTGAATACTCACAGCACCTAACTGTGGGAGCAGGTGGCATACATTTAGCACTTCTTTCAACAATCCTCCCTACAATTTCAAGCAGACTGAATTACAACAGATTACTAGACAGCAGATTTTTGGTGGAATAATGCCAGAAGAGGCATCCTGCTGCCAAGACTGTTAAAACATGCTGGGAGCCCAGAGAAATTCTGAGATAAATTCTCCTCTTCTCTCTGCTTTTCTCAGAGAAAACTAAGGCTTCTCTTAGACAAACACAAATGAGTGTAGTAGTTTATAAAGAAAGGCAACAGATTAAAAAAAACTGGTAAAGAATCACTTTTCACCTCAGTTTTGCTTCTGTGAACCATAACAGGGTATTATTTATCCATACAAATGTGGTTCAAAATGGACAATCATTTTCAACAAGGAGTAAATCCTTTGTGCTTTCGTACAGTCAAGGTCTTTCACCAACTCCTCCCAAGCTTTAAGAAGTCTGTGCAGGAACAAACCATGCCACAAAAAAAGACCTTCACTGCAAGGCCTGTTTCAGAAAATCATGTACAACGTAAAGAGATTAAGTTACTGGGTGTAGAAAGAGTCATAGAAGAGGGTTACTGAGGACTCAAGTCCAAAAGCATATCAAAGTATCAAAACATAGTCAAGTAAGGCCAAAAATCCCCCCCTCCACTCCAAATCTCTGTGACCTATCAGACTAACATAGCTAAAGGACTAGTGGCACTTGCCTGCCACCTTTATTTCCCAACTCAAATGACTGGGTACCCGTTTGAAGCTGACTGGCATTGATTCCAGAATTAAGAGTTAACCAGTTCACTGCCACATCTTACAGCCTGATAGCAAGTATTAGGGCATTTACATAAGCTGAAGGTAGAGTGAAGAACATGCAAATTGAGAGTAGACTTTTCAAGAGCATCTTTCCCCTGACCACGCAAGGAAGTGGCTGGAGAACTTTTAAAGTACCCCCTCCAAGCTAAACAACAGCATTCAGTTGTAATGGTGTGTGTATCTTTTACACTCATAGCTGTGTATTTTGCTGACCTTCTGAAAGGAACTACTGCTTTTATGTGAACTGTATTTAAGTTTTTCAAAGATGCTTTTGACTGAATAGAAATCTTAAAACCGCCAAAACTACTGTACAAACTGTTACCATCATTCCAAAAGCATCTCAATGTGTCTCAGTGGTAGGCAAAGCTACTGTAATTGGAACAGGCTATAGCATATAAATGAATTTGCTTAGGAGAGCTAGATTCTTGGCCAACAAAAAGAGCTATAGGTCTCTGTGTACAGACTAATTTAATCCATTGTACTGACACAAATTATCTTTAAAAAATAGGCTGATCAAGTTACAGATACACATGAATGACAAACATAGCAGACAAACCTAGAATTTCTTCTGGTGGTTAAATGGATTTTTCACTACTTGAATGAATGTAATGAGACATGTATTGCACTTGAATTACATCTAACAATACAACAAGAAACACATTTAAGGAATCCAAACCAACTAAATTGTTAACATTCATGATTATTGGTTTGTTAAAAATCCTCTCCGCTATGGTCTACCACAGTGAGCATACTCTGATTGCCAGAGGTCAGACATCTCCTGAGATGAAGCAAACACTTAAATAACCCTTATGCAACTCCAAACTTAGTGGAAGAACTCCTGTAGCTAGCACAAATCCCGAAATACACAGGGGGAGAACGGCCTATGTAAGCAAGTTCAGTAATAGCATGCCTTCCTGGACAGTTTTTTTTGTTGGCTGAGACTGATTTCTTATAAAACCTATGTACATTAAAGGACACATTATCTAAGTAAGGGCTTGAAAATCACTCCAGGCACAGCTTGCACAAGCACATTATTCTATAAATAAGGAACAGCGTAATTAGCTATGTCAGTGGGCTTTCTTTAAGAAAGGGTGACCTATTCCACAGAATGTGATGCAGATACTTCAGCCTCATTTCCCAATAGCACCCAAAAGTTAATGGGCAGTAATGGTATGCTGTAAATTTGCACTAACTTCATAGTGACAAACCTTCATTTAGTAGTATGTTCTCAGTTTATGCCTTTGTCTAAGACATTTTGTTGGCTCCTACCCAATGACAGTGAGAAATCTCAATTTACACTTACAGCTAGTGAAGTGGATGGTAAAAAGAAATTTAAAAAAAAAATCTAGGGCAAAAATTAAAGACTCCAGATATTCTGCAACAAAACATGGTTGAAGCAACACGGGGAAGCTTCCAGCTGAAATTCTTTAAGATTTCCAGAAAGTAACAACCCTGTCAGAGATCCCTGGAATGTAAAAGCAAATCAAGTCAGCAGAACTCTCATCAAATCCAGGTGCTTTTCCGGACCTACAAAGACCTCCCCCTAAGTATGTGCTTTCCAGAACTGTTTGTTCACATTTTAGTTGCATTGTTTCCAGTCCTGGTGCTATTTTAAGATATTCCTGCCATGCCGAGTTTTTGTGAACAAGTCTTTAAAAGAAAAATACAAAACTATCTAGCAATACAATATTATCAACCTCCAGCAAAAGCCATCAATTGTGCTTATGTATTCAATGGAAAACCTAGAGAAACAAGAGTTTAGAAGAGGGGGGGGGGAATTCCAATCAGTATAGTTATTTTAGTGTTATTAAAAAATGCCATGCAAGTTTATTATTTTGGAGGATATATGAAGGATATATGAAGGATATCTGCTTCAGGGCCATTAAACTATAAGCAGACTGTACTTACAGATGTAACAAGCTACCCTTGGTGTTACGTATTATGTTACATTTTTTCAGCCAAATATTAATCTACCATACCAAAACCTGGAAAATATCAAAGTTTAAGGAAGTAAAACATCAAAATATGATCTTATTTAGGGTAAATTTAAAAAGGACTTGACCTACCACTATATGGTGTACCTAGGAAACTTGTGAACTTCCATAGAAATTTCTCACAACAGTCTGTTGTTTGCGCATCAATGGGGTTAGTTTCATTTGAGTGGTGCATTCCAAAGGAAACTCACTATATCGAACTCTTGTGTTAACCATCCTAGCTAAATTTATCACCTTAGATGAGAATAATTTTTAATTATGCTGAATAATCTAATGTATGAGTTTGGTGGTAAACAAAATAGAAGTCCCACAGTTATTTCTGTTGCCTACTGGCAGTGGATTCTTTCTCCAGTTCATATCTGCAATAACTCCAGTGAAGTACATGTGCCAATGGAATATCAAAATAACTGAGAATCACACAGGTTTCTAAATATGTACCCAAAGTTGCATCTTATGTGTTCTAGCTTTCATGGCTTACTTCAGTTGTTATTAATTCCTCTCTAAGATGATCAAGTGGGGTTTTTTTGCTTGTTTGCTTTTTGGGTTGTGGTTTTTGTTTTTTTTTTTTTTTAAACCGTTTCAATTATGAGGGAAAGACTTTTACTTTTTAGACACAGTTTGGAAGTGGTCCAAAATCTGTCATGCTAGATCATGTCCTTCAGTTCTGATAATGCAGAATTTCTTATCACCTCTCTTTGTGTCCTTCTGGCAAAGTATTATTTACTTAAAGCACAGCCAAGGACTGTTACAGGTACATGACTAAAGGTGCCACATTTCCATCCAATCTCAATTATTGCCTGGTGCTTTGCATAGCTCTGCCAGCTGATATTTAAATTAGCCCAACAGGCAGCCTTGGAATGACCTGATTTCCTGTTGCCTTGAAGGTTTCAAGAAAAAAAAAAAAGAGATGATATTAAGGGTAAATGAGAACAGTTCTGTGAAAACTGGAGTGCGATCTGACTGAGGAAATAAATCAAGCCAGTACATTTCCTAAAATTTTAATAAATGTACTCTATCTATCTAAAGGAAATCTATTACAGCTTTTTCCCAAATCCATCTTTTCTCCAACACTGGAGGCCTGCTATGTTTGCTTAAGTACACCGTGAACTCTGAACTACAACTTTCTGGACCTTGTGAAATCACTAGGTCCTACAGAATCTCCAAATAAATGAGGAGAGATAGGAGATACTTTGTGATTCAGCAAAAACTTAAATTTTGTGAGATTTACATATCTTTTAGCCAAGTGGATAATTTAACAGAAAGACCAATCAAGAGAAAATGTGAGGGGGATGCTGGGGTGGGTACAGGAAATACCAGGAGGGAAGACAAAGATCTGAAAGGAGAAAGAAGAGAGGGGATGCACAGACACAGGACACTAAAAACATCTGGAAAAGTGGACAATTAACAAAATTCTTCTATTTCCTAACCACTAGAGAACAACCAACTTGGTCATACAGAAAAGGAACATTTTATTGTCAAAGTTCCACTTCTGGATTGAGATATATTTCACTGGCTGAAGAGAACTCTTAAGTCTAACCCTGTGCTCTTGTGATCCTGATCAGACTGCCCATGCGGCACTATCAATACAAGCATTTAAAAATGAGTTACATCAATTTATAATATGTTTTAATTTTATAATATGTTTTATTTCTAATGAGTATAATATATTTCATTTCAACTCTACTAATCAGCCACTAAAACCAACAGCCTCACACTAGGATTTTAAAGGAATACCTATGTGGAACTAGTTTCTCCATCTTTGTTTGAAAACATTCTTGTCAGTCCTTATTTTCTCCTATACAAAAAAGTAGTATCATTGTCCAAGAACTTACAAAGTGACAAGAACACACAGAGAGAGTTATTTTTTAAATAGTTTTTGTGAGAAAGAACTAATGGGAAAAAGCAAGTTTCTAAATTCAGGAAACCATTTTCTGATTAACTTGAGCATTTTAAACTACCACTGTGGCAACATTCTTCATAGGGTCAGTTTTCTCTAATCTCACAGAGTGCACAAAGTTCACATAGGACTCTAACAGCGCTATGTTAAGTAATGCAAAGTATAAAATGGATGATAAAAGTGTCTTTGCACAGACTGATTGCCAACTTCAGGATTTTATTTTTATTTTCTAGTGGCTTAATAGGTTGGTTGAGACATAGAGCAAATAATATACAAACTTTCATAGAATGGTTTGGGTTGGAAGGGACCTTCAAGATCTAGTTCCAACCCCCGTGGCATGGGCAGGGACACCCTCCACTAGACCAGGTTGCTCAAAGCCCCATCCAGCCTGGCCTTGAACACTTCCAGGGATGGGGCATCCACAGCTTCTCTGGGCAACCTGTTCCAGTGCCTCACCACCCTCACACTAAAGAATTTCTTCTTAATATCTAATCTCAGTCTATCCTCCCTCAGCTTAAGGCCATTTCCCCTTGTCCTATCATTCCATTGCCCTGTAAACAGTCCCTCTCTAGCTTTCTTGTATGCCCCTTTAGGTACTGGAAGGCTGCTCTAAGGTCTTCCCCAAGCCTTCTCTTCTACAGGCTGAACAACCCCAAATCTGTCAGCCTGTCTTCACAGGAGAGGTGCTCCAGCACTCTGATTATCTTTGTGGCCTCCTCTGGACTCACTCCAACAGCTCCATGTCTGTCTTATTATGTTGGGGGCCCCAGAGCTGGACACAATACTCCAGGTTGGGGTCTCACAAGAGCAGAGTAGAGGGAGAGAATCACCTCCCTTGACCTACTGGTCATGATTCTTTTGACGCAGTCCAAGATACAGAAGAGAAATCTTGAACAGGAGATATACAGGAGACAAATCTTGAACTACTTAGATTAATAAAGGAGAATGGCAATTTTGAAGCCACATGATTTCTGTGTGCTTGTTTAGGTAACAGGTGACAACTTTTGAGGTTACTGATGAAAAGATAACAAATCACCATGAAAACTTCCATCATCACTGAAACAGCTCTTCAAAATCAAATAAATTCCATCATGTGAATGTTATCAGTTTGCCACTATGAACAATATAACCTGCCTGAAATTCACAGAAAGTAGGGCATTTTTAACAACTAATGAGTGAGATATTTGTTTGGGAGGAGGAAAATAAAAAAGGTTTTAAGTACCAAGTTCAGTCTGTTAACTAAAGGTAATGGGAAGACTTATTTCTAGTGGAGTCTGCATCCATCTTCCACTACAACACTACACTGATAACAATTCCTTAATTTTCTAGGTGACCACATTCAGAGCTAGGACGACAGCCTCATTTCTAGAATCTGGATCCTGAGAAATCCTGAGTTTAGAGTTAGTCAAATCCTAATCTCCTCACTCAGTGACCCTGGGGATTTTGACTACCAAATGTAAAGGATTTTAAAATTTGTGACTTTATGTTTTAATCTGAGAAATACATAAATGAAAGGTATTAGCAAGAAGTTATAATGCATAAACATCTAGTGGAGAATGTTCCCATTCCTATCAAACAGGAATCACTTACAGAGCACCAGTGATCCGTATGCTATCTATATATTTATAATAGAGGGTATACTGCAGTGAAAATTTGATGAGCTGTATAAAATTACCATGAGAAATTGAAAAAAGTTATGTAGTATAAGATTCATCAAAACTCAAACTCAGCAGCAAGGCAACAGGGAATCAAAGTTCAGGGAGCTATACAAAATTTCATATTTTGATAAGTCAGTCTTTTCCTGTCTGGCCCTCTCCAACAACAACAAATGTAACATCAAAAAGGCAGACTCATCATGCTGGGTGGTGATGACTTGTAAACTCATGTTATCAAATCCAACTGCCTCCACATACATGCCGAAACTGGATACATGAAGCCTGAGGATGCCAGTGAAACAAATTTAGATCATCACATACTGAAGAAATATTAATTAAGATCTACTATCTATAAAAAGTGTTTGCATTGCATCCAAGATAAGAGATGGCAAAGTTAGCTTTATTAATTTAGATCTCCTTATTTCTTAAGTCACAGTTTATCACTGATTTAGACTAAATTCTTAACTTCCTAAAAGTGCAAAAATTCAAGAACAATATTTTGGCTTGGAAGTGGCATAAGTCACAATTTTGAATACTCTCTTCACTTTCTTATTTTAACCACAAACAGGAATCCCTTGCCTTGAAGTTTCCCCTTATTTGTCTCAAATGTAGAAGCTGACCTTAACTGTAAACAGCTATTAAAACCAAATGCGGTTGTAAAAGGTACTGACACATCATGACTGAAGAATGAGTTGATCAAAGTTCAGATCTTCTGCACTGATCATTATATTTTCCATCAATGTATGGGAAAACAAATGAAACACCTGTTATTGAGATCCTAATTTCACATGCTAAAATTAAGTGTAGCAAAACGTGAGCACTAAAGTGCTCTACTGTTTCCTGTGCTTTGATGGGACACAATGAGGCATCTCTGAGCTTGGCCACGTACTGTTTTCAATCAAATTGGACAACATAATTACAATTAATTTATCTCAGTGCAGCAAAAAAACCCTCAGTCTCAGAGGTAGCTGCAGACTTCAGCATGCTTATTTATGGATCCATTTGGTATTTCTTTCCAAGTGCAATTAGTATTAAAACTAAGAATTGATCTCATCTAATTACACAAACTGATTTTGCTCAAAGTGGTATGTTTTCACAAATTAAGTAAGATGACGATGACTTAGGCTCAGGTGTTCATACCATACTAGGCACTTTGGCATTTCACAGAACATATATCATTTGGCCCCAAGGTGCAGACCTTACTTGATTTGACCACCAGCTGTTTCTATACCTACAGACACCTTCTCTTCAGCTACGTACCCCAGTTTCCTGCCTTAAAATAGCAGTTCATCTCATTCAACTAATGCTATATCTGAATGCTGGAACACATGCATTTAAATCTATTTTAAATGCTGCAAATCTCTTTAAATAGAACCTTATTTTTGAAAGAGCTCAGCTGTAATTTGTTTCTACATAAAAGGTTTTATTTTTTACCCTCCATACAGCAAACACTATTAATGTTTCAGTTTCTCTAGAGACTATGTGGATTAAACTAAATAGAAAGCTGTCATGACAACACCACTATTATTTTAGGTATTAGAAACTCATGCCAAGTAAAACAAAGGGCATGCATGGTCAAGAACAACGGTTTTATAACTGTTCTGACAGCCAACAATAAAACCCAATGTCATTTTTAAAGTTTTAGAACAGAAGAATTAAGCCTTATGCTTAAAATTGGAATGAAAATGAAAATTAATTACAGTGACAGGAAAGCATCTTTAGCTCTCTATTCTGATGATAACTTCTGACATTTGTCCCAGTGAGAAAGAGAAGACAGTCTGATCACAGTCACTTTTGCAGTGTGCCCAAAAGACTGAGCCTCACACCCCACTTTCAGGAATGGACAATTAAAAGGCTAAGTCACTAGAGGAGAGAGAAGAGGGGGCAACTGTTCCCAACGTTTAAGTGCCTCCATCAAAGTTTGAAAGCTGACAGGCCAGAAGATAGCAACTTTCACATCCTTCCTCATTGCAAGTGCTCCAGAAAAATCTATACATGTTACACAGTGACTTACAGAGCTGACACTTTATTATTCAAAGAACAATTCAAGCATACATTTTAAATAAAAAGATTTAAAAGCTTAGGTGTAGCTCACAGATCCTCAAAAGCATTTAGATACCCCAACTGATTACAGTTCATCTCTCAAGTCATTTAGACACCTCATAAGTGTGGCTCAAAATGTTTATAAAGGCTTTTTCTTTGCATATAGTGCATATAGTGCATTTTTGCATAAAGTGAAAGATGTCCCTGCCCATGGCAGGAGGGTTGGACTATATGATCTTTAAAGGTTCCTTCCAACACAAACCATTCTATGAGTATATGATTTTGTGTATTTTGTCATTTTAAAAGTTCTAAAATATAAGGACAACTCCAAAATTGTCTGAAGTGTTTAAAAAAAACGTAGCTCCTGAGCACAATTGCCTATGTTTTCAGTAAGTAGGTAAAAAGTTAGGGAACCAAGCGGTCTGATCAGTTAAATTCTGAAAGCTTGAAACTTTGCTAAAATTCTCTTCCAGAGAGAAGTCCCAAACCAGAGCATTTTAAACTTAGTGCTTAACCATAAAGACAGTCACCTTCAGGCTCATAAAGCTGAAAATTGTTTAAGCTTCTCTCTGAGACAATGGTGAATTCTAAAGATGTTATTTAGAACACAAACACGCAGTACCCAACCATTGTATAAAAACAAACACTTCTGAACAAAGACTAAAAGCATTACTGACTAGCACACTGTGTATTTACTGTTATTGAAAAAGGGCACCTACCTTGACTCTGATAATAGACTTACGATGATAAAAGCAGCAAAGTGCTGCAATCAGCATTTGAAAAACATTATAATCCTTTGACATTTTCAGTTCTGCTGTTTGTAGTTCCTCAAGACTGAAGATAAACAATCACTACTCGCAGTTTTTCAGAGGTTCAGCAAGCTCTGTAGTATCACCGCTGCTTGCCAGACCTGCTACACCCCACTACACGCATATCAGTCTGGGACACTTTCCACAGCTGAAGCTGATACTATCAATTCAGTGGCCGCTGGCATGCTTGCTTCCAGCTTGCCATATAGAGTGCGCCAGAATCCTCATGTGATCTGTTTCACTCACCAGTGAAATCCTAGCTCCTCTATCTTGGTATCCCCTGGCTCAGAGATGTATTTAAGCCACCAGCTCAAGGCAAACTTCTCTTCTTGATGAGATACCATGCCTGACTGTCTCCCTGTGCTGATAAAGGCTCAGTCAGGTGCTCCAGCTCAATCATGCAATGTCTCTATCTGCATCATCAATAATATACACATAAAACACATAATAGAAAAAAATGAAGAGGTAAAGCAGTTGATTACTGTTTGACAACTGTTACTCTTCATACTCCAGTAAGACTTATATCCTTAGAACTTAGGTAACCAGGGAAAAGAATAAACCTGTTTATTTTTAATTAGAAAGCTTCTGGCAAGCAGTCCTTGGAAAAAATAGCAAGAAACCAACACTGTCAGCATGGTCAGTATTTGTGGTGCAACCAAGGTACCTTTAGTATTTAAAGCTATCAGTGGACAGCTTTAGCTTGGCAATAGTCCCATGGGATTGTGCAAACTGCTAGAGAAAGAAAGAACTGAATTCAATAACACCTCTGATTTGACAAAGTAAAAATAAACACACACACACAAAAAAAAGCAGCAGGTTTATTTACATCTGTGATTCTATTCTCTTGTACAGCATAGTCCATAGCTTACTGACCAGTAAACTACTCATGAGCAAAGAATCTGTCCTACATATCTCAAGGCCCTCTCATGAACGAAGGCAAAAAAGGCAGATAACTTGGCTAATTATAATAGCTGTTAGAGACAAGACCTCACCTCCATAGCAGCCCAGTTAACAGACTTGGTGAAAGGAAATAAAGTGCACTGAATTGAGGGGTACAAGAAAGCCTGTAACACTTTAAAAAGACAAACTTATAAGAGATCATTCATTCATAACTTGAAAGGTACCAAAAAGTCCAAATATCACATATATTACAGATCTCAGATTAGGAATAAATTAGTCTGAAGGAGTGGTTAAAAGGAAGAGTTACTTGTCTTTTTCATGACCGAACAATGTGAAGTGCCCTCTGCACCTGCATCAAGCAATGGGACTTCGCACATAAACCAAGCAGCAGCACTGAGCAAATAAAAGACTTAAAATGTGCATTGCCTTTCAAGGCAAGCAAGATGGAGAGCCTCTCCAAAAAGAAATCTTGCTTACAAGGAAAAGGAAATGTGATGTGTAAATTTCTCTTACATGTTTAACCACCCAAGGTTTGCAGGTATCTACCACCAAGTTAAGCACTAAAACCAGAATGTTCATAAAGCTAGTCAGACTACTTGGCCATGTGTAGATGTTATGCCTGTGACTTTTGAGAAAAGGAAAACTCCATAGGAATAAAAGATCAGAGCTTTAAACAGACTGAAAAGTCATTACCCTGGCAAGAAAAAGGATGAAAGATTGGCTCAGAAAAGAAGCTGAGAATAGGTGAATAGACTCTTCGTCTCTTTGAAGATGGAGTCCTGCTCTAGCTGGGGAGAGGAAATGCCTCTCCAAGTAGTTTATGACAAACTAGACAATGAATGAGTAGATAAAAAAACAAGAATGTGAAAGTATTCTCCTTTTCTCTCTAATCCAATTTACAGAAGAGGGAGAGAAATTACAAAAAGGGAAATGAAACTCAAGAATGCATCAGTTGAGGCATTTCTGCTTTATAATGGTGACAAGAAAGTATTAGAATAATTGCACAGCACACTAGGGTTTAATTTGTAATATTAAGTAGAGAAACTGTTAAGACAAGTACCTCAAAACTATAGCAGATGACAAGAAGGGCTGTTAGGACAACTGATCTATTTTGGCAGCAGAAACCAACTGGTTTAGCAATGCAAAATAAGGTGGGCCACTTTTGCTCTGAAAAGAATTAGAGGTAAGCTCCAAACAGGAGTAGAATTATTTATGGGGAAAAAAAATCCCAAAGGACAAGAAGTATTATGACCTAGGAATGAGTAAACCTACACTGGAATTTAGACAAAGGTTCTCAGTCATCACCAAGCATAAAAATCCCCGACTTTCCAAAAAATTAAGGGTTGGAGTAGCAGTTCTAGAGTTCAACATGAAGCACTTTTTATAAAGAAAAAAACAACACCCAAGTCCCCATAGTAGCATGATAAAGTACTTGTGACAATAGAGAGGATGCAGTATCCTTTATGTACTTGTGTTTTCCTACTTTGTCAAGTTCTAGCTTGCAAATCCAACCATTATTAACTAATTCACTAGCTAACATAATACTTCTCCAGGCCTCAATAACTTTACACATACATTCACGTCTTACAGAAAGACTTACTAGTTTTGCAACTTCATGTATGACTCGTTTTACCCAGGGATACTTACTGTTGGTCTAGTTTGAATGATATAATTCTCAGTATGGTTCCTTCCCCAAAACCAAGTAGTAAAGACACAAGGGAGGCAATGAATGAAGTTTTTGCATATGAATCATCTTCCCAAACCTTTTCAATCAGACTTAAAGTCCCCTTCTTGTCTTTTTCCTACTGAGAGCAAAGGGACATTAATGGGTGTATCTTCAACAGATTCCCTGGATTGTATGCACAATTTCCCCCCTTCAATGGGAGTAGCACAACTCAATCTGGAAAGTAAATTTGGCTTAATACGTAATCAATATGAGCGTGTCTATGTGTCATTTGAAAGGCTTGTTACTAAGCAGCAGTGAAAAAAGTTTAAGTGTTAAATCCGCAGCGCAACATGAACAGCAGGGCATAAATTACAAATGGTAATTGACAGTTCCTTGTTTCCTGTCTGCAATAGAGTAAGTAAAGAATCAAAAATCATGTGTGCTGTGAGAATGCTAGAAATAATGAACCTTAGAAAATAATACTGTACCATTTCATGCAGCAGCTGCTGACACTTTTTATCAACAGTATAACTGTCAGGAAAGAGGGTGCTTTATTTAGATAGTGAATCTAATTTTTTTTTAAAAACAAAAACTAATGGGATTTCTTTTTTTATTAAAGGTTAACATGACTTCTGCATATGTGCAATGAATGGATGATACAGTCTTAAGAGTCAGAACCAGAACTTTTGCACAACACTGTGATACAGCAGTATGAAAATTAAGACTAATGGAAGGAATCTCTAGGAGTACATGAGAAACCTCTGGGTGATAGTATGATAGCTCCTGTGCTGCTGGCTATCACGGAACTGTTTTCAGCCAGCATGATCGAGAACAGCCTTCAGGCTGCTCCACATTACACTTCATACGTGGATAAGATTTACCCTTGTAAATATTGACTCAGAGAAACCAAAGATGGTATAGTCACATTTTCACTCTCATGTCCTGCAACTTTTTGCTGGTACTTTGGGTTCTTAGACCACACATGAGAAATAAACCATCTGTTTCTTGCACCTTAGAAACATCAAATACAATTTTTCTGCTAAGTCAATCTATTTATGTCTTTCCAATGCTCTCCAGCATCAACAGATCAACCATCAACTTAATTTCTTTGTTTTCAAAGATTCTTGCCAAGAAACTTACAATATTTGATAATCCCTTCATCACTTTCTAAGAACGGTTGGCTAGAGTGGTTTTAATAACTAAGTTTATTAAGAAATAATTTCTAAGTTCATAGAATTCAAGGACACTCAATCAGATATTCTGCATTGAGTTCCGTATAGTCCATCAGGAAGAGAAATTAAGGGGTCTCTGCTGACGCCATCTGTGTTAATACAAAGCCTCTAGAGTTATTTAGGGTGTTTTCATGGTCTGGTTTAAATTACACTTACCTAGCACTGCATATTGGGACTGTTCTCCTGACACACCTAAACTGTGTCCAGCTCCACTCACAGCACACCGCATATGCAGGAGTTTGAAGCCTTCACACTGGATAGTGTGAACCTGCTCTGGGGGGAAGCCTCTTAGGCTGCTTTAATTGTACAGGTCAAACAAGATAGAATGCAGGGATAATTTCTCTAGGGGAGGTTGGTTTCTTTTTCTCTCATCACAAAAAATAAAAATAATAAAAAAAATTCTTTGGCTTCAAAGTTGTAAGTGGCTTGAGTAAAGCAACCAAAGTCTGTAAAAACATAAATACTCAAAAACTCATAAGCAGTCTGGAGTTATTAACACAGTGTGCAGATCTACAAGAAGCTATTTTGAACCAAATACCACTCGTGTTCAGGGAAGTGTTTATAATTCACACAGAGAATTATGATTTGTGATTTCATATTACAGAGAAATAATTTCAGACTAAATTAGATAAGGGAATTGGTGGCTTGCCATTGTTACTTAGTATTACATCAACAAATCATTTAAGCATTTAAATCAGTCTAACAATATTCAGTGAAATACATGTAATGCTTTAGATTTCTCTCCACTAAATCAAAGTCAACAATCCAGGCAGAAAGTCAGCTGTAAATGAAAGAAGACATGGTGTACTGTACAAGGGTCAACAACATAAATCTGATTTGACACAGCTTGCAACCAATCCGGAGCGTGCTGCTCACTGTCACTGGATAATGATGTCATATGGAATACAGATAGCCCGATTACATGGTGCATATGTGAGTGCCTATGGCTATAAAATGTCACTGTAAGGTTGTAATAAAGTACAATATGAATAAAATTTGAAAGAAAAACCCCAAAGAAAATCAAAGCATTTAAATCTTCAGATTGAAACATCCTTCATTTAATACATAAGACTTTTCTCTATAACTAGTTATTTGTTCTTTTTAATGTAACAAAAAGTCAGGAAACAGGGGACAACAACTGATAAAAAAATTGTCCACAAAAACAATATCTTCACAATCCCCACTACTGTTCAGTCTTAGTATTCAGTCCTTCAGACATGGCCCATCAGCTCTAACAAAGTTCTGTGAGGGATGCCTCCAAATATAGGTAGTGTCTAACCGTTTACAGCTGAACACTTTAAAGTGTAGAATAAGCGGAAGAAAGGGGATGACAACACTATCAGAAAGTTTTTCTTACTTTTATCTTTTCCTAACTCAACTGCCTATAGGCACATAAAGTCCCACCACCCAGCTCATGTCCTACCATTCCTGTGTCAATTCATAATAGAACTGACTCTTCTATAACCTCACTTCCTGCAGACTGTTGGTGCAACTTCTGATCATAAATCAATAGATACAGCTGCAACTGTAATTACACTTGTTTACACTGCACAGGCGTGGTACAGGAGAAGTCAGCATAATCTTTTCCTCCTCTCTATCACAGTTCCCTGGGGCAAAGTCAGAAATGCACTGCAGTTGTACAGGAATAGTGAGAAAACAGAATTTTCATCTGTTCAGTTTTCAATGCTGCTTGAAAAGATCTCTCTGAAAATCTGACTCTCATAAAAATCCAGGTTGGCAGCTACAAGAAATAAGTGCCCAACCTGCACTTATAATAAGTCAACCTGCTTATGAGCTTCCTACTAGCTCCTAATTTGCACTTTAAGACATCCAAATACCTTTGAAAAAATCTGATCTTTTACAACTAAAACATACAAACTTTAAAGTCATCTGCCAATAGGCTTGGTTTTCCTACTAGCCATCTTCTTATTAAGAAGCCACCAGCAGGTTTTATTGATCCTACCAAAAACTAGGATACATATTCTTGAGCTCCATCTACTGTCTGACAACCCATGTACAAATGTGAAGCTATTTGGTAATGTCTCACCTGTCTTTCCTTCAACTTATTCCTTGTAGGGGGGAGGGGGGGGAGAAGAAAGAAAATATGAAAAGGCATTAATTTCCTTTTGTTCAGAATTAGCTCACAACTTGTGGCTCATATTTTCTTCTCTTTCCTGCTGACTTAGTGTGTTGGGTTTGCATGGCAAGGTTTTGGTAGCGGGGGGAGGGCCACAGGGGTGGCTTCTGTGAGAAGCTGCTAGAAGCTTCCCCTGTGTCTGACAGAGCCAATGCCAGCCAGCTCCAAGACAGACCCCACTGCTGGCCAAGGCCAAGCCAATCAGCGCCTCTCTGATAACATATTTAAGAAGGGAAAAATAGCGAGAGAGTGCTTTTGCAGCCGGAGAGAGGAGTGAGAAGATGTAAAAAACTCCGCAGACACCAAGGTCAGTGCAGAAGGAGGGGCAGGAGGTGCTCCAGGCACCAGAGCAGATCCCCCTGCAGCCCATGGTGAAGACAATGGTGAAGCAGGCTGTCCCCCTGCAGCCCATGGAGGAAGGATGAGGGGGTGCAGAGATTCCACCTGCAGCCTGTGGAAGACCCCACACTGGAGCAGGTGGAGGCATCTGAAGGAAGCTGTGGTCCTGTGGGAAGCCCGCACTGGTGCAAGCTCCTGGCAGGACCTGTGGAGCTGTGGAGAGAGAAGCCCACACCAGAGCAGGTTTGCTGGCAGGACCTGTGACCCTGTGGGGGNTCTCTCCCTGTCCTTATCTCGACCCACAAAGCTTCTCGTTATACTTTTTCTCCCCTGTCTAGTGAATATGGGGAGTGATAGAGTGGCTCTGGTGGGCACCTGGCCCCCAGCCAGGGTCAGCCCACCACACTTAGCTGTCATTAGTCTAACTTTAGTTTTGCTGGACTGCATACAACAGCTCTCTTGCATATAAGAAACTATTAACACAATTGCTAACTTCAGATTTTTGTTTTGAAAGCCTCCAAATATAATTCAAATATTAAAAAATTCTGTTACTTTACCAGGGTAAATGGAAGCATTTCAAAATCAGCTATTTATCTAAAACTCCTGAATAAACTAACATACTTCCCTTTTATACATTTTACTAACAGGAGGATTTGAGGACATGGAGGCAAATGACCTCTGGCTATTCTAGATAGCCAACATAACATTATAGTCCCTCATTTGTATAGGTGCTTAGTTCCTAATAGTATCTGACATACAAAAATCTCAGACAAACCTACTCCTTTGACAGCACATGTTAATAGATGGCATCCCAACTGAAATGTACTAATGCTCCTGCTGCCCTCTTCACAGGCCAAACTGTATCTGAACACTATGTCTCCAAAAAGAGGCCAGATGTACAGACACACACACAATGTACCAGTCTAATTATAATCTATAAACACAGCTCCAAGAGATTAAGAGCTTTACCTCCATAGGCTTTATCAGTAAGAGTACCCAAAATACTTATTAATAATCGCCTTCCACAAGCCATATACTCACTCCCCCTTGTGGCTCACACGCTTACATACATTTAAAAATTGACCTTAGTAAAGTGTTGCTATGGAGTTAAATATAAATATTTTCATGTCCCAGTCAGCTGTTGCTATTAGTGCATCTTTAAAATTATGAAAAGGATCCAACAACATCAGTAACTATCATCTTTAAGGCATGGTTCCTGTGGAACAATACTGAAAGCCCCAAATGAATAGAAAAATAAGTATTCCACACAAGAGAGCGCATTCGGTAACAGTTAAGAAAAGATCAATACAAAAGATGGTAGATTATAGTCAGATCTGTGCTGTTTTTAACAGTTTAAATATCTCACATGAAAAGGAGTAAAGTTTCTCTGTGTAATACCTATCTTTTATACCTATCTACACACATATTCATATATGTATATAAAAGCCTATTGTAAGCTGTAAGAATTCCAGCTGATGCCATTGCACAGACAGAAATATAGCTTTTTCTTCTCTCTGTGTCAGTTGACACAAGTATTTGCACAAAAACTGAAACTGGAAAGAAAGCCAAACTCACTTTACAAATAGATTAAGTTTTATGCACTTTATTGCTTAGTCTCCACTCAAATCTTCAGATACTTTTCCCTCTGCATTGGGTTGCTCTTACCAAGATAGATACAATGTTCACTACAGATGAGGTAGAAAATGATTAGGCACGGCAATACTATAATTCAGCACCTTCCTTTCTTCCCCATAGGTACCACTTTTGTGGGAAATGGCATGCTCTTTTTTGGCAAATGAGACAATACAGTACCTACTGCAATGCAACGGAATGGGTCCAGGATTATACCTTGGCTTAATTCAGTACAGAAAAAAACTGTTTGTCAGAAATGAACAGTCACTTCAACAATCACAGCATCTGATAGAAGATACAATAACTCTGCAACAAAAAAGGATCACAAATGAAGATGAACCAGACAATGTCTTAAAAGCCACACTTTTTTTCTCCTTTCTTTGTTAAGTAAATGCATGTCACCATTTACTAGTATTTCCTTTCACTGACACTGTGATTTTAACTTGGGAGTATTATCAATAGCAATGTATAACTGTCAGCATTTGAGAGCCACAGGCATTAATATTTTGGAGAAAAAGAATAATGAATTAAATCCAAATTTTACTTTCTCTCTAACAATCTTCTAAGAAGAATATTTCTTTGTACATCAAAACGTCTATGTTTCTGATTCAGACCTTTCCATCTTATGTTTCTCATCTGTGAATAAGGGTTGATAGTAGTGACTGATCATCTAACAAAAGATATTGAAAAGATCAACAAAGTAACTATTGCCACTAGTATTACTCCTGGTGCCAAGGAAATTAGTGCAAGGTAATTTTATATGCAGTTTTCAACTGAAAGCTCAGTGCATGTATCAGCTTTTGATGACTCCAGATCAGACATAATTTAAGAGCTAATGAGGAATAATACAAGAAGTAGAATACAGACATTAACAGGGTCAAATTCATGATAGGACACATGTAAGATTAACCTTTAGCAGGTAAATAGAGAGAATGCATGCTGCTCTAAGAATTATCAACATTTTAGATTTACCAAAGCACACTCAGCATTACAAAAGATGCTCCATAAGCAAAATACCCTAAATTCCATTTCAGCATCAGGAGAAGGGAATGCAAGAGCCACTCCTAAAAGACTTCACAATAAAGGCCAGAATAATTAGAAAGGGACTATCCACTTGACTGAATTCATAAGAGGATTATCATTCACAAAGGAAAAAAAAAAAAATCCTTCCTCACAGCACACTAAAAACCAAAACAAACCCAACAAACAAAAAACCAAACCAACCAAACCAAAAAACCCAACCCACAAACTCCCCCCCCAGATCTTAGAGCTAATCAGGTCATTCAGGAATTGGGGGCTGGAAAAGAACAAAAAGCACCAAACAGTAACAGGCTAACATGGGAATCTCTCCACTAGGAAAACATGAACTAGAACAGTAGACTGAAAAGTGCATTGTCTTGCAGAGCTGTAAAATCATACTTCCTACATATTTACTGCAAACACCAGCTTAGAATTTATTCATCACTGTACCCAAAAGATTACAGAACTGCTGATTCAACCATCTTTTCAGAGACTAGCCTGTTGGTCAAACAAAATTCAACATGAGAAAATATTGAAACTTGGGTGTAAGATTCCATCCCTAATTACAGATAACTATTAAATAAAACAAGTTTTCATTAAGTCTAAATTTTAGGGGAATTAACTACCTGAGAACTGCTGAATTTCAACTATATATGTAACTCCTTAAGTCTTTTTTTTAAATTTTCCTGGGCTGCTGAAAGCTTTCAGGAATAACTATCATACGTACTTAAAGAAACAGTTGCCCCTTCTAAGTACAGAAAGGGCACATGTTGTAAGAAACAGGCCTGGTACAAGGCTGAGGAAAAAATTCTACTACCCAAAACTTGACTACTGCCAGAACAGGATTAAAAGTATGAGACAAGATGATTTTTCCAACTTATTGCAACAGCCAAAACTTATCCCACTAGAAAACTAAAACAAGGTAACAAAAAGAAGACAAATGGACACACACACACAAAAATAATCACCTGTATGTGCAAAAAGATGATTTACATCACATTTTAGGAAAAACTTTTCCACAGTAACAATGAAGACATTGTTAGACTAATCTAGATTGGGAGGTAGAACAGATTATCTTGGAACGCTACAGAATCTCTTTTGCTGGAGGTTCTGAAAAATCAGAACATCTATTATAAAAATCTCAGTGACACCCCAACAAAGAAATTTCTCAAGTTCCCTCTAGGAACTACTTCCATAACTTAATGGTGGAGAGTGGGGGGAATCTTTCCTCCTTCTGTGCCTCTGAAGAGAAAAGCAGCCAACTTCCAACAGTCAGGCTAGAAACACTTTTTATTACTACAAAAGTTACTATGAAAAATGTGATTTTAATAGCCATGACTTGATTAAAAAACCAAACACTTATATTGTTTTTTCTCCAGCAGAGGGCGCTGTATAACTAGCAACTACGCCCCGAGCATCAAAACGGAGTTCTCATTGTGAGACAGATAAATATATGTATTTAACATTAGATTAGTTCTACCAGGACCTTAACTTTCCGAATTATACAGCTTGTAAAAAAAGAGGCAACTTCTGTGCAATGATGTTTGTTAAGCTTCAGTTCCTACTAAGAAATATGGAAAAAAGGTCAATAACTCAAACCACTGACATCAATGATGATCTGTGAGTTGGATGTCAAATCTGTAATGACAAAAAGAGACGTGTAAAGTCGAAGTCAGCTGTATGGGCATACTCCTTTTCTCCTCAACAAAAGACATTCCATCTGATAATTCCACCTCCTGTGATACTGTTGCCCTTGCAAAATGGGGTGGGGTGGGGGGTGGGTGGAATAGAACTACAGATTCAAAAAGAACCTCCTGATCATTTGGTGCCTTAGTGTCAGACATTCCTCCAAGCTCAGATACTGAATGTATAATGCTGTCAGACAATGCAGAAACCCAACAAACTTTTTGCTCACAAGTCACAACTCGCATCTCAACAGGCAAGTCTCCACAGGAGAGTCATATGCAGCAGCTCATGAGCAGATATACACTGTAGCTGGCCACTTTTCCAGAGGGGTGGGGTGTTTTCTAATATATTTCATGTCTAAAAAGGCTCCTTACAATGGAATTTCAAGGTCATCAGGAAGAATTCTTTCCCAAACTGTGACTGCTTGTCATGCTGACACAGATTTTTTTTCTAAACTTTCCCAAATGTACATACACATATACAGACTTCATTTTGGATAGTATTCTTACCATATTATCTTCTTGGCACAGCCATTAGGATTTTGAGAGACACATATATGTGACTGGCATCCGCAATATTATGAATCTGTGCAATGAACTATATAAACTGTGCATCAATAAACCTCATCACCTGATCAAAGCTCCCTGAAGTTGAATTAAACCCACAAAATACTGTCCTATCTTGCAAAGCTACACATAATGACCAAGACATTGGACTGTCATCAAAATTTTATTTTCAGTTGCACTCACAAATTCCACCACAAATGGCAATAATTTTTATGACAATTTGCTTTCTAACAAAATCAAGGAAGAGTAAAAGTAGGGAAAAAAATTAACACAAAGGTAAACAAGAGTCTTTCAGTAGAATTTCACAAGGGAATAGTATTTTTCTGCAGTTGTAACTTCCTGAGACTAGTGACAGTTTTTTCAAGTCTGTATCTAAATATAAACTGAATCTAAATATAATCTTCCCTCATGACCATGCTGAGCCAACAATCAGTCATGAATTTTGTAATTTTTCTGCTAATGGATTACAATACAACTCCAAAACCGCAGGCCATAATAATACTCATCAACTCATCGCTGATAAGTATTTCTGTAATTATTAGGACTATTTCCACAGGAAATGCTCAAAAGGTTTCCATGAAAAGAGGAGAGAAATTTGTTTTTCTTTCTTTCCATCCTGATACAGCCTTAATGATTACAGCACAGACTTCTATTAAAAGATCCTGAAGTGAATAGTGAATAGGAATGGGACAGAAAGCTATCTTCAGTTCACATGAATCCGATCAAAACGACTCACAAGAAGTTCCCTGACACAGTCAAAGCTGCCAACACTTGATCTTTTCTCCCCTGCAGGAGTCTGTTCTGTGGATGTACAGACTCAGGGTGTGGGAAGAACCTGCTGAGACTACCAATGAATCTATTATTTGGCTCATAAAACTTGTAAAAATCTCACAGAATGTACAACGTGCTATTGTGTCTGTAAATCTCTTTCATGACTTGTTTAGCAGCCTTACTCAAAGCAGTCTGGCTTGTTTTCTCTTCTACCGTAAAAGGGTTTTTGAAAGAGCCATTTAACTGTGACCATGGTTTCAGCAATGCTGTGAAGACAAAGGAAGGGTTGAAGCCATATGGACACTTTAGTGCTCAGACTCCAGCAAATCAGAACTTTTTTTTTTTTCCCCTCCTTAGAACTTGCTTTTGCATAATTAGCTCTCTTCAGTATACAACTGAATGAACTAACACATTAATATTCAAGATGCAGGAAACTGCCATTTGAGAGCTGTAATTTAGATTCAAGTATTAAAAACCATAGTACATCTTTACAGAGTAAAAAAACAACTTCAGAGGATTAATTTTATAATCAGTGCTTCCTGTTTTGTATCTTGAACAGAATAAAACAGGAGAAAAAAACAATTTATTTTGCCTCTCCTCTGCCCAGAATATTTCTAAATAGTAGGAATTATTTACATTACTTTTAGTCACCAGATACTAGCAGGGAAAGGTTTATATAAAAAGCAAATTGATATAGTCAGCTTCTAAGTTTACCATCAATGTCTCTGCCCTACACAGCAACACCTGTAGTCACTATTGCCACAATAAACACTATGATACTCTTTTCACTGTGAAACACAGTGCACTGAATCAAAAAAATAACCACATTACTTTTCCTCATACCTGAATGAATTCTCCACATTCTATTTACAATAGAGTCCAATTCTGAAGAGATGTTGATCACTCCCCAGCAGGAGCACACTCTGAACAAGTATTCATTATCTTTCTTACAGGACTCACTAGAAACTCAAGTAGCATGTTTGCATCACTGCAGAAACAGTGCTGATTTGCAATTGTGAAGTTGCAGAATCAGGTCTATGCCCAGCTTCCTCTTTTTAAATAACTTTTTAAATCTAGCTATTTTAAAGCTACCTTGTTTAAATGGAACCCTTGCTCATTTGCTGTGGGTGGAGGTCCTAAGTGAGGCTGGTCTGGACACTTAAGGCCAATTAGTGCCCTCAGGGCTCTGATATAGTACACTTTGCTTGGGCCTGTAACTCTTGGGTAAAACTGCCAGCAGCCAGACTACCCTAATAAAACTTAAATTTGTGCCATGTACTATGTTCAAGATAAAACAATTTTTTTACAAGGCAAATTAATCTAAAGTCTCTCTTCTCTTTACAGTCTGAACAGCAAGATGAGAGAAACAAGAATCAGTATCAAGACTTTGCATACAATTAGCTTGTTCTAGTACTAGTTTTGATGCATGCCTGATACATCATACCATGCTTAATACGCAAGTTTATATGTGTTATCAGTCAATCAACACTTCTCTGCCTAGACACAATACTAACTACACTTTCCTGTGCACCAGAAATATGAATCTGTCACTCAGAACTTTGGTATCCTGAATATATAGGATAGATCGGATTCCCCAAAGTGCTCATGTTGTTTTCTCCCTCTTCTCTTACTATCTCTTCTTCATTTACAAGGGTTTTTTTCACCACTTAGGCAACATCTGTCAATGTCTACCCAACTGGCACCAACTCTGCTTGCTCAAACTAAATATGCACACATTAGATGTCAAATAGATGCACAAACGACAATGTTGTACAAGCACAGTGATATGCTACAGAAATCTGTTCTTTCAGCTTTGTAACTTGAGTAGGTCACTGTTCTGCAGTTTATACCTGAATAATACTACCATCATACTTTATTCAAGGAGCTAGAAAATTTATAAGCATTAATATAATAGTTATCATAAGGTAAGTCATAGAAGACAAAGAACACATACTTACTGAAACTTAAGCCAAAGAGGGTTCCAAGATCCTGTTGTTATAATTCAGGCACAGCTTTTACAGTCATAGCAAACTGATAAAAAAAACTATTGATGTGAGTCCTCCTATATTTGGCATTAATGATAATTTTTTGGTGTAAGAATTCATTTGTGGAATCAGTTTTGTTAGTAACCTGGACTTTTACAGCCCAAAACTGTTTTATGGGGCTATATTTATTAGAAAGCAATTTCTGCGTATTTTTCAAAGTTGTAGTTTAAGATTTGCTGTCTAGAATTCCTGTTATAATACCCATGAACTGGCTACCAAACGCATAGTTCACTAAAGGTAGGGATATGGACAGGAAAAACTGAAAGAGGAAGGAAAAAAGAAGGGAATGGTAACCCTTGTATTCTCCCTCGTAAGTCTCTTTTCCCCAGGCTTTCCTCCCCAACATCAAAGTTTTAATAACTATGCTTAGCACCCGTGCTATTGACAAGAGTCCAAGACAAGCTTCTACTAGAAAAGTTGAAAAGATCAGAAACCACATTTATAATATAGAACTTGCTGCAACAAGACAAGACACACATATTGATGAATTGGCACATGAAACCTCTGCCTTCTACTTGGCCATATTATTAAAACTGTAACAATGTACTCTGTACAGCATAGTGCAAGAGACACAGTAAATTAAATAGAGCAATTAACATGTCCACCACTTTGTTGCCTCTGGCATCCCCTCTTTTACAGTACTCTTCAGAAGGCTCTTGGCCTTCTCTGTCTCTGCTACTTTACCACATCCCAACTTTAGACTAGGATTGAGGCCAGGGACCTTGCAACACTGAGCTAACTGTTTAGAGCAGAATTCCAGCAGCAGTCCTCAGCATCCTTTCACAGCCCCTTTTTTCACAGACTTTTGTGTTCTGTTCTTCCCCTTCTCTTCTTCCAAACCCTAATTCCTACCACCACTCCAACCCTAGGCAGAAAGTCCAGCAGAAGACCCCTCCATGCTTTCAGGCAAATTAATTCTTGGCACTTTCCTTTGGCAGTCCCCTCTCAACACTGCATTACATCCTCCTAGTTCACTTCTTCCATCAACCTGAACGCTAATCTGAGCACCTCTCCATTTCCCTCAACTATGACCACCCACAGAGAGAATTCTAGCAGCAGAACCCAGCTATTTGACTCTCCTCAGTCTCTTCCTCACCTGAACTCTAACCTGAAGCAGAAATTCAGGTGTCTGAGAAATTCAGGCTGTCCACATGAATAGCTACAGAAATATCCTACATTCAAGGATAACCTGTGTTTATAAGACACTTTTCAGAAGATCTTCTCTTCAGAAGGTCTTCTAAAAGACAGGGAGCAAATCCCAACAATTAAAGAAGCCCATTGTTGAGAGATATGACATAGAAACCAGATTCTTTCAAGGTTCTGAAAAATAATATTCACTTAAATGAAACACATTGAAAGGTACTAATTCAGTGGAAATTACAACACTGCAAGAGATTCTCAGTTCAAAATCATAGCCATAAGGTTTCTTCCAAAATTTCTATATTGCCAATCCAGGACTGATTTTTGAATAAAATTTATGAACGCTGCAGAGTATTTTTTATTTACCTTTAACAAAATACACATTTATATATTTTTTCAACACTCTGATCTTACATAAAAAGAAAACAGAACTTGCAATTTTGCCAGGATTCCAGTTACTTTTTGGACCAGAAGTGAATTTTTAACTGTAAAGTTAGTAAGTACATTGCTAAAACCATAAATCTAAATCTCACATTTTTATGATCTTTTCAGATGTGTTCCTTTACTTCCCCAGAAATCCATAAGCAAGAAATATGGATTCTTTTAATCTGTTAACAAAAGCAAGATCATAGGTAGTTGCCATGTAACTGAGAAGAGGCCCCAGTATAAAAATACAACCTACACCCAAAGCACAATGCCCACAAATATTTCACCAAAGCATGCAAAAAATAGTCTGACATATATAATTAGTTTTTCTGTAGCAAAAGATAGACAGAAATGCTATTGAACTACAAATGACTGGAAATGCCCTGGCAGTGGCAGTTATATATGAAATAAAATATTTTGAGGGTAAGAAATGGTAACTTACCTTAACATATTCCAAAGTAGAATCCAGAATATTTTGATCTCTGTAAGAAAATGGGGCGAGGAGGGAAGAAGAAAGGACACAAGAAGAAACAAACAAAAAAACAAATGGTGAGTCCAAATATAATCTCATACCGAAGGGATGCATTCATATGAGCAATAGGCTACTAGGTCATGTTAACATCGTCACTAAAAATGGTGTGTTATAGCTAGATGGCCTATGCTATCTAACTTTTAACAAATATATAAAACCACTGATTTCTTCTAGAAGGTCAAGTAGTGGAGCCACTAGTAATTAATTTTAGAAATAAAGTTAATTATACAGTATTAAGCAAAGCAAAAACAATCTTGAAGTTTCAACAGATAGATGAAAATATTTATATACCACCTAAAAATTTTGAAATAAATTTAAGAGAGAGCTCTCTCAATGGCTTCTAAATTTATTTCTTGGCTTATATGTTTTCCCATTTAAGCTACTGCTGCTGATAGCATTGAGAGGGAGGGCATTGCTAACAAAAGAAAATAGAAAGTAAAACATTCACTTTTTATATAAATAAAGCAAAGAATTCATAGATTTGCAACAGAGGAATGTTTTATTTTACATTTGGAAAAATAAATATGGTTCTGGTGCTCTTCTAAAAAGTTCTCCAAATTATCATAACTTGAAAGCCAGATAATCAAGTCATTGCCCTATATTAAAAAGACAAGATCTCTTTGCAGGTTTCCTATACATACAGATGGCAAAGGGCACAGAAGCCTGTGATAAATTACAAGTCTTTCCGTAAAGAGAAATAAAAATAAACATTTATTTTCAAAGTTTTTGTATATTTGTTTTTGTTTGAGAACTAGCAGGTTAACAGAGTTTGCAGTACATGATTGGATCCTTTCTACAGAACCCGGACAACATACATGGTGCTACCTTAAATATAAACGTGTAACAGGCACAATGAAAATCTTGCAAACTTACAGAGGAGTCAGGACCTCCTTATAGCAATCAAGTTTGCCACATGGACAACATATGACCCGTAAATTTAGAAACAGAATCCTGTTTGGTGGAAGCTGTTACAATGATGTAACACTGGAAACTTACTAAGCAGCTTCAGATATATAGAAATGGGATACACTGAAATCAACCAACTCAGAATACAGTCTCTAAATTCCCTGAGTTGTTTTTGTATATTGTTGTAATTGTACATCAGCTGAAACTAAGTTATTATTTTATACTCAGTTTTTAGTCTTGTTCCCTAACAGCTTTTAATCCAGAATACCTATACAGAGGCAAAACAGAGTCCTCCCACTTTCTAGCCCTGCCCATAAATGACGGTGCTCAGCTGTTCATGCTGTATCATGCGTTACTGTTTCACATTATCCCAATATTTATCAAGGGTCAAGTTCCGTTCCCAGCTTAGTTTAATAATAATAATGCTGCCAAATTCAATGGAAATAGAAACTTTTTCCTAGGCGATAGACATAGAAGGGGCAGCTTGGTAACTGTATGCACATAGAATATGTGCAAGCATATCATAGAAAACAGAGGTGTAGCACAGAGGAAAAAGAAAAAGGAAGTTTCTAAACAGAAAAAAAGTTTTCTTTCTCAACACTTTACAATTTGGAAAAAAAGATATCCCAATCTTAATCAGTTCAGCAAAGTCATTAAGCATGGCTGAACTCTTCTGACATTCAAATGATCTGTGGGAAGTCATGCCAGTACCAAATGCTTCTGAAAAGCTGTGCAGTTTAGTTCTTCACTTGCCTGCGGAATCTTTTAGGATGAAGGGTCTACCAGCACTGCATATGCAACACACTCCAAACAACTAACACACGGCTAACAACTTACTTGCTTTGGCAGTGAGCACGTTTTGTTCTGGTCTGCATTTACAAACTCCACTCCTGCAGACTAGCCTTGCTATGGACTCTACAGATATCATCATCAGGTGCAAGACAGAAGATCTTTAGGACAGATCAAACCAAAGCAAAATGCAAGAGGTAAAAAAGCTTTATGACAAAACAGTCTATTTACTGCTATATAAAGCAGGAAAACCAGAAGAGAGAAGGGAAAAAAGTGACCTACATTTCCTTCACCATCCACATGACAAAAGTGCTTTGAAAATTTTGGCTTTAGGAAATGGATGGTGTAACAAATCTCTTCACAAGTGCTATAATATTTAATCTGGTAGGCTGCTGCACAACAAAATGTAGGAAACCCTGCAATTCACCACTAGCACAGATTATACATAAAGACATTTATATTGTAGCCCTATTCACCTCAGATATCTTTCTCCTACCCGATCAACCCCTCTCTCCCCAACTCCCCTTGTTGCTCAAGTCTTCATATTTGTGAAAAATTTTTGAAGCTATTTTCAAGGAAAGGTAACTTTCATTGATGTGCAGTAACTAATAGTAAAGATTAACTACTGCATTTCCCTGTCACTCAATTTCACCACATTAAATGCAGAAAAACAGATTAAGCAGCCCAAATAACTAGATCACAAAACTAACTCCTGAATCTCAGCTCTGTTAGCAATGATGATGTGCTCCTTTATGCCAAATGCTCCCAGCAAAGGAAAACTATAATGTCAGGAACCTAAGAAAAATATAAAGCACTTTTTTTCCTTTCCATTTTCCCTCTCAAAGGATCTTAATAAAAATGGTGAACCCACAATCACATTTCTTGTATTAGATGATCTGCAGAAAAAAAATAATACTTTTAGATAACTACTAGATCAGATGGAAGGTACTTGCAGACTCTGCCATCTCTCAAATCAATTTAACTGAAGGTTTCAATAATACTAAGTTCTTCATCTTTCATCAGATTTTATTACATTTCAAATAATGCTAATATTTATCTTCATAATAAGCTTGACTTTACAGCTGCATTCATTTGCACCTGTTTACGTACAACATGCACGTATTAGAGTGTGCACGTAAGTCAACCATTACTGTGTAAACTGTGGGTTCACAGATTGGGGTTTATTACACATTTTGGCTTCCTCATAATCAGATAAACCATACTTCCATTCAGATAAAAAGAACATTTAATGCAGAAAGATGTAACCTGGAATAGGTAAATTTTCAGAACACCTCAAGGTAAGGTGTTATGTAAAGGCTGCAGCAGGACACACAGTATTGACTTTGTGCTCTTTTCATACTCATTCTGTCACAGAAGAGAATTTAAGAAAGGGATACACACACACTCCAATACCCATTTCAAATATTCAACGTTGCTACCAGATTCTATCACCTCATTTCATGACAAAACAAAATCCCTTTCCAGCATTTTTGTGCCCATAGAAAAAAAAAAAAAAAGGGGGGGGGGGAGAAGGGGAGACGGCAGAGTTAAAAAAGCACACATGTAATTAAGCCATTTTCCTGAGTAATGGAAATCCTCTATTTCACTAAGAGAAAGCAGTCAGTCATCACAATATTAACCTTCACCTTTCTGAGGCTGTCCTAGCCAGAAACACATTCTTCCTAGAGCATCCCTGGTGACATCTGACAACACCTTCCTCTCTGCTGGCTGATCTTGTGGGCATATAACCCTCTAATCTCTCCCTACTAGTCCTTGGAAACTATCTCTTCATTCAGTCCAGCTACAAGATTCTTATTAGAATTTTGGGGTTTTTTGCATGTACAGGTTGCTTACTGATACTGCCAAGAAAATACACAAAGCTTGAAAGTCAGGCATGGAGCTCCAGCAACCCCACAAAAAGATGAAAACAAGGAAACAGAAGATGTGGAGCAGCTCCTTTCCTTCCCTCTTCTTCCCCAAAACAGTATCTGCTGCAACAATGAAGAACTTGGTGTCATACTGGGTGGAAGTGACTGTCTATGAGCAAGTACTGATACCTTTGAACACTGCGAGAACCAACATAACTTCTCAGAAAACAGGGATTAGCACTATATACAGACTTCTTCAAGATACAGCTAGAGCTAGCATCTGCTTTCTCCAGGCCTTTGGCAGCCTCACAGGCACATCAGTCAGAATTATAAATCAGTTGTGATAACTTTAACAAAATTTAAGTGCAGACACAACAGTGTTATCAGAGATGTCCAAATCCTCACCACTATTCAACTATCATACAGATATTCTTACAGCAATGGAAACTGCTGAATGGCCCTGAAGCAGCTTTGTGCTACTCTATGCTTTTGTAAATGTACTTGTGGGAAAAACATTGCCAGTACTTGATGTCTGTTTATTTATTTTAAAGTAACCTTTGTTGGGGACATTTTCAAATGCAGTTCATTTCTACTAGGTTGAAAGAATGATGCCCAGAAGAACATCATCTCAACAGTGCCAACACCAAATCAGAGTGGAGACAATACAGGCTGAAAGGGAGCTTGAGAAACTGAAAATGTACCAAGCTGTTGCATGGCTGCTTTCACAGACAGAACTGCTATAAAGAGACCAGATGGGATCAAATGCCTTCTTCAATTTGTGTCTTTGAAATCACTCCATCTATGTAGGTTTAAGAAATACACTACTACTTAAGTATGAAGATGCAAGTTTGAGCATGCTAGACATACTGTATTTAAGTATACGTACTGCAGACTGATGTTATTTGTACTGTAAACTAGAGTAAAAGATCCAGTGATTTTATCCTCCAGCAGCTTCTGCTTCACACACACACTCCTACCACATTCCTAAGGCCCTTCCACCCTTCTACAGCTGCACAACACCATTGACATGAGTCATTCAAACACCAGTGGAAACAAGTGCAAACTGCTATGACTAACTGTGTAATGACCTGCAGTTCACACAAGAACAGTAGAGGCTCTTCAGTAATTAAAACTCAAGAAAAGTTACAATGTATTTTTCTCTGGATTAAATAAAATCTCAATTCATTCATATTTCTTCAGAATGCTCCTGCAGAGATAATGTTACAGCCATATACTTTTACCACTTCAATCTTCTGCATCTCCCTACTTGCTTCATTTTACCTATCACAGCAGAGAATCTACTCCATTTTTTCTACCATTTCCAAATCAATTTCTGCTTCTGCACCATATACAGTACTGGTCTCTACAACCTGTTCAAAAGCTCAGACTAGGCACCCCCATTCTTTTTCCTTTATTTTCCTTAATATTAGGAGTCCCAGACTTACAATGTTGTGAAAGTAGTGGTTAGGCAGCTTGTACAAAATGGTCACCGTTTCTACAAACTGCTCTATATATATGCTGTCATCTGTTGACTTACACCTTCAGCTGGCAACTCCTTATAGTCAGTGCTTTAGTTGCTGTAGTTATGTAGAATCTAGCTCTGCAAAATTTTAAGTCTTCAAAACTAATTAAACCTTGCACAGTGAACATGCACATTCCCAAAAGACTGACAAATGCTCAGTAGAATGACAGACTCCATTAATTTACCTGACATTCATGTAAATCTAGGTACAGTTTATTCACAAAGCATGGTTGTCATTTGGCTGATGTGTCTTTCAGGAATGTGGATTTGGACTGAGGCATAGCAAAGTTAATCCTTTGCTATAGTACTGAATAAGATGATGGTGGGAGGAAGAAATGTCCTCCCTGTCTATTCCCTATTTAAGAAGCTCATTGCATCAAACGCCTCTTTACATTGGATATTGTGAGTGAGCATTAGGAATATATCCCCCTATGTGACATTTAACTACAGTGGGGATATTCTACTCAATTTCACTGATTTCCTCCTAACCAACAGAAATTTATAATCCTGTATTACAATTGATCACTCATCTCCCCACCCCCAACATCAGAATAGATTGTATTTTTACAAGTTTGCACTATGAGATGCAACAAGCTCAGAACACAACTCTGAGAACATGCAGCCTTAGCACATGAAAGTGGCAAAAGCAGGCATAGAAGTACTGTTCCTTTATTGGAGCTAGCTAGCAAATGTTAGGGGCACTTGGTTTTAATTTCATGCATATCTATGTTTCTGTGCTAAGTGAACTGGTTTCTGCAGTAGTAGCTGAAGTTCTTCAAATGTGGAAGTGACAGAACAGACATGAAAAATCCACTGGCTCTATGCTTTTTTCCAGCTACAGAAAGACTGAAAATACCTTCAAGAAGAACAAGTTGTGAAGTGCAACAAAGCAGTATAATGTATTAAGAAGGACAACAAGGACACAGAAGAAGAAGAGTTGTAAAGAACTGACTGTAGCTTCTATAATACTTGCAGAGACCAGCAGGTAGCTCACCATCTATCATAAAAAAAAAATGTATCGGACCATAGCATTGGAGAAATTGCAATACAGGTTATCTTATGCTAACGCTTCTTGCTGAAAGGAAGAAATATAGCTACAAATGGTAGTTTCACCCAGAAGGTGACAGATTAACAGGTGCCTGGCAGTTGGTAAAACTTTTGATATAGAAGTGGCCTATCATAATCTAAAAATATAAGGACAGTTGTCCTAGTACAATATTGTCATGTTCTCTTCTGATTTATTGTATTTTTAAGGAGGCGGCCTCTAAAATGGTTGCTGCCCTGATTAAGAAAAGTGTTTACTAGAAGCAAGTACCCAAGTGCAGGTGAGAAAAAAGGTATTTTAAAACTGTAGTTGCCTTTTTACTATGTGCTTCCTACCTATCTTCATTCAGGGACTGAAAAGAAAATAGTCACTTTCACATTTATCTGCAGGATTGTTGGTTATTAGACATAGGTACCAACATACTGTTGTTACGTCCTGCAGTATTCATGGAAAGTGGATCTCTATTTAAAGCATTAAAGTGGTGGAAAGGAAAAAAAAGGTCACATGTGGAAAGGAGGCCAGCTGAGGAAGTGATACTGTACTTGATACAAGTGAATGGGGCTCTCCAGAACCTTTACAAGAGAGACCAGGAAACAGAACAGCTAGGAGAGAAACTTTGGGTGTGACGGAAGGAGTAATTCAAGAAACTTTCCACTACATACAGTGTCCTATGCCCAAAGAAGAAACAGCCTGAAAAGACAGTTGTTTTGGGGAAGTTCTAAAAAAAGAACACTCATTTTGGTTGGGCTCTGAGAAATTTGGGCCCAAGTTTACCTGGAAAGTAATTCATTAACAATAAGGTACTGATCCCAAAATTAATTTCAAACAATGATACAATTGTGTCCATCCTATATGGTACTTCATTTCCTTTGCTCAGAAGTTGAAGGACTCAGGTTTAATTAATCTCCAATATTGGAGATTTCATACCTGAAGAACTACATTGCACTCTATATCCATATCTATATTCAGAATCCAGCCATTAATGGCTTTATACCTCAAGACTAACACCCTGCTAACTTCCAAATGTACTACCCTCCAAGGACAAGGTCCTGCAGAGGACAGTGAGCCTGCTTAGCTTTATGCTGATGAAGTTACCCTATTAATGTCAGTGGTACTAGTTAAGTTTAAAATGGAACTCTTTTTTTTTTTTTTTTCCCCCTGGACAGTTATATGAGACAACTATGCAAGTCACATCCAGCTGAACATGCAGAGCCTTGAAAATCAGAAATGTTGAAGAGTACAGAACATCCTAAATTAATCTACTCTAGAATAACTCTCCGCTGCAGCAAGTTCAATGCTAGATGATAGCACTTTATCTGAAATAATGGGGAAAAACACTGACATAGAAAAACAAGAGGAAAATGTCTGCTGACGAGGACTCAAATTAAGAGTCTGAAGTCTGTCTAAATACACACTGGGATACACCTATCATACTTTCAAAACTACAGACACTAAGTATGTTCTTAGTGTCTGTATGTAGATACTTCGGGCTAATCTATAAAATACATTTTAGTTTACAGATTACTTGCCACATTTTCATCTTTTGCAACAGAGTTCAGTGAGCATTGGAAGTCATTAGAGCTACTAGTTTGCCCATGTCCTCAGTGAAAGTCAAGCTCATCACAACCTGCCCCCTTACCCCTCCCCACACCCATCAGATTAAATTTTTTTTTTTTATTCCTGATTTTTCCTAAACCATGTTAAAAAATAAAGTTGGATTTGAACAGTTCATGTCTGAGATTTTGGTAGAGTAAAAAGCAGTCATTATGCCTTTATACTACCCACAAAAAGGAATAGTTTGTAGCCATGTAAAAAGAGTAGTAGTGTTGTAGCTATAATTGCATTCAGGACTATCAGCATAGTCAGGAATTTACAAGGCTTGAAAACACAGAATCAAGGTAGGAGAAAAAAGATTAAAATTATAGCTCTGTAGTTGCAACTATATGCTTCCAAATATATAGACAGTTAAAAGTAAAGCTTAAAAAATGGGGAAGGGGGAAAACCTGATTCTGAGAAGCTGGTAGGTCAGAACCTCTCAGGAACAGTGATACAACAAAGTATCCCAGGCATTATACATAATTTAGAGAAATGTACAAAGTATTTTTGATTCCAAGCCAGTTCCAACAGTACAGGTCTACTGTTTGCCAGTGACTCTATTCTTGAAATGTCAGTATAGACAATGAAAGGAATTTGAATAAGAAATCGTCTTTGCAAGTGTGAAAAGATAAAATGGTTACTGGAAAGACAGCTAGTAAATGGGAATTAAAACAGCAGATATTCACAAACATCCTGTATAACGGGCAACAGTCAGTGTAAGTGAATGTCAACTTTGTTTGAAGGCTTTAATTAGCATGAAAACTTAAAATGATAATTTCTGGCAGATGGTGCACTTCAACACTTCCTAGGGGGGAGTCAGCAGAGGGAAGACAGTGATTTAATGCAAATGCATGACCATGCAGTTTCTGCTAAAATATCCAAAGTTTCATTCTTCAAAGAATCCCATACTACATGTACAGGGCAAGAACAAAACTAACTCATCTTTCTTTCCATCAAATGCTAAAAAAAAAAAAACCAAAACAACAAAACACAACAATACCAATTTGGTGCAAATTTGGATCCTATTTCTGGCCTCTTGACAGTTTACAATTTCACATCAGAGCTGTTATTAAACTGAATTTCACTTAATTTTATTGTGAAGCCTGTTTGCTTCAACAGCAATACAGGCTGGGTGTTTGGTTTTGGTTCTTTTTTCCCCCTATTATTTTGCACACAATAGAGGAATTACCGGTATTGAGAAAAGAGCACCTTTTTTCTTTCCTTCATCATGCATTAAACTGATTGCGAAGATCGCATCTTTATTAGCCTGATTCTCGAAGAGCACAATGTTGAAACTATCATACCACTTGCATTATTTCTCTCCCCACAAAATAACTTTGGAACTAATGACCTGTTTGACAGTTGAGTATCAAAAATTTATTTCTTTCTCATAATTTCAAAAAATAGGTGGCTAGAGGCAGCAGAGGGAATGACTTCCTCCATGACAACTTGCTAAGAGGAAAACTGTGGCACGAGGTTCAAAATTTATTAGTCAGAGAATCGACGTGAGAAGAAATGCTATGAATATCCTAACCACG